>JAFMTC010000210.1:136629-146886 GCA_018845635.1 Nicrophorus orbicollis
CGCCAAACGAACCGGAGCGCATAAATAATGCGAGCACAAAAGGGCTTCCACGACTCCGCAACAAAACGTAACCGGAAACTGCAGCGTTCCAAATAATAATCACGTTTCATTTCGTTATCCAATATTTATTTAGGTTCACAAGCAATTTTAGAGCATCCCACATAATCTTCTAATTAGACTAAAAGTTTGATAACTTAAAAAATCCTCCCATCAAATTACTTGAATCGATGTGGGTCATACCGTTTTATCGTCAGCTGGTTAATGCAACATTCATATAATCTTAAGAAAAAGAAAATACAATTACTAACACTGCTGAAAAGACCATAGGTCTTTCTGCCGGAATAAAACATTATTTATGAAAAAGTTCTTTCTTAAATAATTAATACAGCTGAGGCTATCATGGTAACAAATTAATGTTTCTATATGATATGGGTCTTTCCTTTATTGAATTATGTGAAAGAAACAAATAGAAAAAAGAAGTTGCAGGAAAACGATGTTAAATAAAATGGCAAAGTTTAGGTCTAAGGGAGAGAAGAGGACACGTGGAGGAGTATCATTTATTTACGGCGAGCTAAACGCAGGGCAGAATCCTGCCCCGAAAAGTTTTCTTGATTTATAATGCTCTTATGGGCTTCCTCCACTAACCATTCCAGTTTTCACCACTGTTTTCGCATCGTGGAAATCGTCCGATTCCTCATTTTCTTTTCACCTCTACAAGAAACATTTCTGTTTATAGTTAAATCGAGCGAACCTCATTGCAACTCCAGTGATATATTCAGATTCTTCGGAATCGACGGTGAAACGAAAGATCTCAACTTATTCAGGAAGTGAGCAGCAAATAAAAAATATATATTAAAGTGTATATAATAATATGGAGTAGTCATCTTTTTCTTCTTCAAGATTCTTTTTGAATTGTTAATGTTCCTCCACCTCTAGTACCCATTCCAGTTTTCACTTCTGTTTTCGCATCTTTGAAATCATCCGATTCTTCATTTTCATTTCATCTCTGCAAGAAACATTTCTGTTTATAGTTAAATCTACAATTTCAGTGATATATTTCCAGATCCTTTGGTGACGAAACTACTCAAGTTATTCAGGACGAAATTAAACAAGAAATTAAAAAAATATATTAGTGTCTATAATAACTCTTCAAGTTTCTTTTTTAATTTATAATGTTCTTATTGACTTCCTCTACTAACCATTCATTGTTTTCCCATAGTTGAAACTATCTGGGGATTTTTTTTCACATCTGTAAGAAATGTTTCTGTTTATAATTAAATCGAGCAAACCTCGTTACAACGCCAGAAATATATTTTCAGTTTCTTTTGGAATCGATGCTGAAACGGAAGATCTCAAGTTATTTAGGAAGCGAAATTAAACAAGAAATACAAAAATATATGCATTAGAATGAATATAATAATGTAGAGTCATCGCTTCAAGTTTTTCTTTTGTGCTTTTTAGGTCGCTTTGTTGTTGAGACTTTTAAAAGGTTTTTTTATTTTCCCGTCTTCTCTTTTTTATTATTTCTGTTGTTGAGTAATGTATGTGGCTTCCGAAGACCACGCCAACAGGAACGTCTTCAATTTTTAGAAGTTATTTCGAATTCACGAAATTTTATTTCTTTTTTTTTTCAGTTGCAATAAACATTTTTCATTAATTAAAAGTTATTCAGTTAAATCTAATAATAAAACAAAAAATAAATACTAATGGATCTAATACTAAACTAAATAAATTAATAACTTTCTTATAATATATAATGTAACTGGTTATGATTATCTTTGTATATTTGTTAACATATTGAACTAAAGGTTTTGTAGGTTAATCTTACGTTAATTTAGTGCGTTCGAAATGTTTAATCAACGACGTCACTCGCTTAGTGTTTAATTAACGTTTTGAATTAGTGTACATAGTTTACAATCAGCTAAACTAATTAGCTTACATGAAAATAACCTTTGGTTTACATTGTGTCTAATCAGCATTTTACTCAGTGAGCATGTAAATGAATACTGGATTATTTATAAACCTTGTAAATAAATTAACTTAAGATTATATTTACTTAAATCTTATGTAATTTTATTTAAAACTGTATATGAGTAACACAATAAAATAATAATATTTATTGCAGGAATAATTACATAAATCTCAATACAATGTAAATGAAGGAAAATTAAAATTCCATTGCTGCAACGTTACCATATAATAATACAACAATAACAGAAAGGGCTATCGACCATTGGTCTTTCCGCCCATGAATACAATATGTCAATGGAGAAACTAAATGAATACCATTGTTTAACAATTACAAAAAAAAATGAAAAAAATCGTTATATAAAAAAGGGGGTTATATAAAGTGTGGGTTACTTATATAGAAGGAGTTGATGGATTTCGAGGGATACAAAATTTGTATAATAATATATTATTTGGTTATACAAATTTAATAGGTTTTTAATGAATCAATTCAGTTTATTACAAATGTACTATGCATTACTTCTATTTACAAGTGATATTTAGCACAATAAAGATTTAGTTGAATCAATCATTTCGATGTAAAAGGTTAGAAATAATTCATTGTTTATTTGTGAATTATGTAAATGCCTCTAACACTTGCTCGAATTACGTGTCGTCCAAAAAAAGAAGGAAAATGCTGCATAATTCATGGGGGTCGGAGGGAAAGTTAGCAAAATAGACGAGACGAGTGAAGAAGGAAGACGCACTAGTTTGCAACCGAGGGACATAATAAATTTCAGTTTCATAATAAATTTTGACGAGAATGTGTTTAATAATGTAGCGAAAAAAAATATATATAAAGAGAAGAAAGAAAAGAAGGAGAGGAATAATAATAAAAAAAAAGTGGCTGACACAGGCTATTTACTTGCCCGGCCAGCGAATATGCATAATTTATGCGGATCGCTTTTAGTCCGCGAATCCTTGCATAATGGCCTCTCTACCATTTTTTTCTTGCAACTCTCCACTTTTTTTTCTGGTTTCATTATGATTATTATTTCTCTTTTATACGTTAGAAATCGGCTTACAGCTGTATGTTTATTGTCAGGAAAATCTGCTTTTTAAACTGTAGCAAAAGACCCTTGTATTTCTGTATTTCCTTTATTCAGATTGAAGATGAGACTACTTCGAGATGCTTATTAATAGAGCTATTTTTTGTTTGTTTCTGTGCACGAAAATGAATTATTTATCGTTATTCGTTTCGTTAGAATTAGGTCGGAAATTGAAATTGAAGATTCTTCTTTTTCTCGCGCTTTGGTCGTTCCCGGGGTGTTATAAATTCGTCGGACGCGCGTTGCCAAAATTATCATAAATGGGATATTACTATAAATCCCGAAACGCGACCGAATTTTCATATTTACTCCTCTTTTTTTTTGCATCCTGCTTTGGTATTTTTTCTTGGTGGAGGCGCCTGGCACGACCGCAATATATGGCGTGTATCTAAATAAAAATAAAACCGCGGTTTACAGGACCTTTTTATGCCATCGAACCTGAAAATAGTCGTGCGACCTTTATACACGTTAATAACCTACACATTGAAAACATATTTCCTTGCGAGGCTTGTAATTCAGTTTCGGATTACAGGGTGGATGAAAATAATGCAGAAACCTTAATTATGGGTATTCCTGTGTGTACGTGTGGGCATGCCGTAGACAGTCGAAATCACAAAGGAATGCGACTATAATTTACGAACGCAACCGAAATTTCCGCGTTATTTCCCACCAGGCTCCTTCCCCCCCTTACGAATTCGAGCCGATAATTCAAAACAAACACGAACTCTCACTGCTTTGCGTGTGCATCTATATATATATTTTCAAACCTAACCTTCCGCTTTTCACGAGGGGCGAAGATGAAAGGGCAGGACGATGATGAAGGGCAAAATCGCAAAATTTTGATGTATTTCATTTCACGCAACGCCACGAAACGTACATAAATAACTGTAAAAAAAAGTCCATTTCCGCATCGATAATAAATTGAATTTTGATGTGCGTATTTTTTATTATATATATATATGTTTTTTACTCGAGTATGTTACATCTTTTCCTCTTGATATTAAAACATAAAACGAACGCATTTATTTTTATTTTATTCCTACATTTCATTTTATTTATTTTTGGCATACTCGAAAGCAATTTGGGGAAACGTATTTTTGTTACTCCACGAATATTGTTTGATATTTCTCTTTCCTCGTGTTCCTTTTTTTTTGATCCTTCATTCGTTATTATATTTGTAATTTGAATTCCGAAATTACTTGACTTATTTTTCCATGTTGCATATTTTGAAATGACTTTTTGATGATGTGAGGCAATTTTACGTTTGCCTTTGTCATGTCATTATTAAATTGTAACTTTTCAGTTTAATTTAAAACATTTCTTATACCAAATTTCTTTATAATAATATTTATTCATATAATAATGGCTAGAAAGGATTATCGAACAAAGCATTTCTATCAATTTTAATGCCTATCAATAATTTTTGTAATATATTTATTAAACTATCCATTAAGTTTGTTCAACTTTATACTTAAAAATCTTGTATAAATTGAGTTGAAAATGTATTAAATTTAATAAAAAAAATGATAAAATCTTTTCTTTCAGTAATTAGTTTGCAGATTTTAAGTCAATAATGATTTTAGTTCAATTTTTACTTGTTCTATAAAATGCAATTTTATAAATAAATTAGAAATGTATATATTTTCGTTTTGAAAATTTGTGATTATAAATTAAGTTTTTAACTTTTTGTCGAAGTTATTAATTGTTTTGCGTGTCATAAAGTACGTTCGTGATTGTCGTCATCGATGAACCGTTCTGCTGCTCTACAACAATACACGTTTTTTTTTCTTCTCCGTGCAAAATTAACGTCTGCAAATTAACGTCCGGCTAATTAAAATCGCACGCATTCGTGCATTCGGATAAATCACTCGAAAGCCTGAACATCCGAAATTACGCACATACATTACACAACCGTGAGACTCTATCTGTACAGCATGCACGTATATATATATTTGTGTATGTATTCATTTATTTACTGAATATGCACGAGCGATTGAAAATTATCAATAAACATTTTCAGCGGCCGCACACACGCACATGCACACACGTTAATTAAAATCGCATATTTCGCACGTTCCGCAAAACCGCCCCAAACCCGTTTCCGGTCATCCCGATCCGAACTCTCCCCTCACTCTCACATCCTCTATTCATTTGTTTTATATATTCATTTTTTTTTCTTCCCTTTTTTGTGGGTGTAAAATTGTGTATAAATAACATTGGATACGTGCAGAATTAAATTCGCACACCCTCGACTTTCCGAATTTTCCAACGAGTCATTATTGGGTTTAGCAATTTCCCGTCTTTTGTAGCTTACACACACACACTCTCTCTCTCCCTTTATTCAATTACATTTTTTGGGGGCTATAACGTTGTAATTGTTTTTTCTTTCTTTATTTCGTTTCATTTCCAGCAACGCGATTTGGTTTAATGGAATTTAGTATTTACCAACATTTTTACTTCATTAGACGTATTTCCATTTTCAGAGTTACCATTACTTCATCTGTAGTTATTTTTTTAAATATGTCATAGATATGCAGTTTTTTTGGTATGTAAGATGTGAACTATTTTATTTTCGTTCTAAATAATTTGTAATTAAGACGACAGTAATGATAGACGTTGCAAATTGGTTGATGAATAGAGCTGGACCGAATGTATTTTTCATGGCTCGATGCGGTAGTACTTTGAGTTAATTGAAAGGCATCTGACTGGAGTTGTCGACATTAAAGGGTTGTGTCGAGCGTGGAGCTATGGTTGAGAAGGTGGGGGAGGTAAAGGGATGGCAGGTCGTCGGTGGAGGAGTTCTTGCGCTCGGCTGTAATAAATTGGCGGGCCAACACCTCATTTACACAATGGGTCCGAGTTAATTTTATCTTCCTGTTCCTGGAATAAATATGCAAATTTTATGCTCCGAGGTTACACCGCCAATTACTAGACGACGGTGGCGGTCCTCGAAGACGAGATGAGAAAGAAAGATTCTTATTTTTCTGCCTGAAAAGGTCTCCCCTTTGTGTTGCTTCTGAAAGAAAAGGAGGGAGGTATATAAATGGAAAGGTGATGCGGATTAATAGGATCGAAGCAGAAAGAATGGTGTTATGTGTTGTGTGTTTCGAAGGTAATGGAATTAGAGTGGAGGAGGTCGAGCTGCGACGAGGTGTCCGAGGAAGTGTCTTGCAAGGAAACCTAATAGCGATGCGAGTTGTAATTGGATGAAGGACGGTCGAGGGAGATGCGGGTGGATCGGGATTGAGATGATGATGATGAGAGAGAGAGGGGCAAGTGGTGGTATGATGGTTTTCGTATAGGAAACGCGGGATATCCCAACCCCGGAGCTAATTATATCTGAGTGCGAATTATTCCCTCTCCGGGGAGGAAGCTGCGACTCCCGGACTAATTTGCGGTCCCATGACGGATGCGAGCAACTTCCATACATACATACAGACACGTACCAACCAACCAACCACCACGACCCGCATACATTTCTCTCTCTTCTGCTCACTCACTAATCCTGATCTTCTCCTCGTTTTTCTCCTTCAGCTTCATCAGGCATTCCTTTCGAGGAAGCCGACAGAGACGACGACAACAATGAGCCATTACGCAAATTCCCAGCGAAAGGGAAACACCACAGGGGAATGACATATGGAATAAGAAAATTACCGGTGGAGGAGGAAACACTTCAACGTCACGAGCCACCCTCGACGAAGTCAAATCTAACCTGACACCGCACTGACATCCCTTCACAGCGCATTCATTCACAAAACTGGTATAATTTGATGGTCTATACTAGATAAACAACACATATCTGAATTTTATTTTCCTTCTTCCTCTCTGAAACATTTTTTATCATCATGACAAACTCTGGTTTATTTATAATCAACTTTATTTTTACCCTCATCAAAGGGTAATATCTCCTATGTTCGGTTTGCATTCAACAAACTCATTTTATTTTGCTCTTCTGCTTCTTCCGCTGCAAAAGAAGTGATATTGCGGATCCGAAATCGGAGTAGGCGAAGCAGAATGGTCAGGATGTTATTGGACGTCGCCGTCAATCAAGTGCGGAGATGGTGGAAGGGCGGACAGGTGACCCGGAAGTCTCTTCTGCATTCGTTCTCCAGCACTGTCGTGGTTTGGTTCACTTCCGGTCAATAGAGCCGACCGGATTAATATTTAAGATTGCAGGGGCGTCAATCTGCAGGCGCGCATTCATCATCGTCCTCGCAGGACAACGCAATTACCAGCAACGGCACGGAACGACCCCAACCACACAGCATCTAAACCAAAATGCAATTCCGTCTTCTATCTAACACTGAAATATATATAAACATACACAAACACACATATATATACAAATAATATATATATATATATATATTTCAGTTTTATGTGAACTAGTTCCATGCCGGATGATAAATGCACGCGCGTTTTACTGTCGAAAGATATATACACTTTATAGACCTTAAGGACGTACATCATCTGGTCTGAAAAATGGACGGCAGCTCGAAGAACGAACGTATGCTAATAATGTTTTGTACTTTCTTTTTTTCTCGTCGTGCTTATCTTATCTGTCATCCCATTAGGACGACAATGTTAATGTACAAAAAATGTAATATAAAGATATAGGACATTTCCATGCGTATTTCCATCCAACCTTTAAATATCTTCAAATTAAAAAGTCGATGGAGATAATGCTTTTAAGCTTTAACTTTCAACTATGGATTTTTTTTTTTTGAAATTTGAAATAAATAATGTTTAATTAGAACAGTCAGAAACAAACAAAATATATTTATATAATAATAATAGTAATCTAATATTATTTTTCGGTTATAATTTTAAAACTGTCTTTTTATGTATATCACGTCAATCGATTTCGTATTTTCTATATACTTTTATTTTTGGTTGAAATATTCTGTGATAATATTAAATATTACTTTTATAGACATTTTCGACTATTTGACATATTACTGTAAAATATATGATATATGAGCCATTTATTTTGAACTCTATATTTAATTAAGATATTTAAGAGTTTACGTTTCAAGAAAATAAAAAATATACATATAGGATACCAAAGTGCCATACTGCTTAAACGTATTTGAAATAGTGAAATTCATATTCAAATTATTAAATGAATATGAATGTTTTCTTACCCAAAGGGATTTGAAAATTAACTATAATTTCAATTCTTGAATTTGAAAGAGCTCGAATTGAAGAAATTTATTAAAAAAATCTTCATAAAACTTCATTAACACAATTTATGCAATAATTGTTCTAATTATATAAATAACATATAACAATTTACTGGTCATCTACACTTTGTGCATACGGAAGTTACTTTTCTATTATTTTTGGATATAGATATTTTCTATTAGGGTTATTAGATCTAGTATGTTGTGATAATGTGTATTGTTTTTGAACGCGCCTTTTTTCATCCCTTTCATCTATTTTTCTGACAGAGCGTATTTTTTGCAATTCTCCGCTATAGGTGAGTTTATTCAGTATTTTTCCACCAATTTTTACGCATTAGTAGTTGGTGGTATTTCCGTTGTTTGTATTGTTTTCGAACGCATTTGTTCATGCGTGCAAGGATGGATCGCGCCAGGCCAAACAACGTATTAGGTTAAAACGAATAAATTCCAAAATTTGTAAAATATTCAATAAATTCAAAGTGCAACGTAAAGTACAATGTTGCACAAGTAATAATTGATATTCCTAAGCAACTCTGCATGTTTGGATTCTCCGCTATGAGTTTCAAATTATTATACGCACTTGTCATCGTGAGGTCTTCCTGGAATAAAATGTGGATTGCATGGCTTTTCTCCTATGCAATTTTATAAAAACATAAAGAACATAGCGTAGTTAGTTACCGAAGAGGACATTGAGGACTCGCCAGATGACACCTCAGATGATAATGTTGATGACTATGACTCAGAACATATTGTTCCTCTTTCAATGAGCAAGTCTAAGCTAGCAAATTTACATGATAGACAAGTGAAAACGACTGCAAAACGTTTTTCATGGATTAGAAAAACATTATCACTCCCTAAATACGGATTATTGAGCTAGAAACAAAAAGGAGAACGATATAAAAAACCCATTGTTATATTTCACTGAATACTTCGCTGATGACATCTTTGGAAATTGGCAGACAAAACTAGTATGTATGTGAATAAAGATGAAATATTGCGAATGCAAAATATTAGTGTCTCTTAGAATGTGTGTCATCCACGCACCGCGGTGGCAATTGCCACCACTACCTATTTTCGTCCCATGAAAGTCAAATTGAACAAAATGTTGTAGGAAGGTTTCTAAGGTAGTAATAAATAATATACAGTACAAAACAAAATCTGTACACCCGATAAAATCCAGTGCTGAAAGGGTTAAGGAACCTTCAGAACTATCTTCAGAAGTTTAAAGAATCACATTTTCGAGCAATATCAATAATTAACTGGTCTTAAAATGGTATTGAATGAAGCGCGAAAATGAAAGTTTCTTAATTATCATATGCTTTCAATATACTTAATTGATAATTGAAATTTATAATAGTTATCTCTAATACGATACGTTATAGTAAATTAAAAAATAGATTTAAACCTATCTCGAAATAATCGATTTATGTACAATATTCCTTATACTATACAGTTGGAAAGACAATTGTTTTAGAGTATTTCTGTAGGTTTGTATATTTGGTAATTCTTATTGGAATGTTGAAGCGTGTTGTAATATATGTCATCAAGTAAGTCAAACCGTGCTTTAACTAGTTTGCTTTGTATTTGTATCACGCGCGGATAGGCATTTCCCCTCCTCGTAGGCAGAGGATTTTCCGTATCGACGGGAAAGCGGAAACGGAAATAAGCGAAAACTATATTTAAAAGCGAGCGTGAGGCCCTTGGATGTGACATGAATCGTCTGCGGGCGACGTCAGAAACATACATGCACACTATAGTATCTAGTGTGTATCTATGATGAGGGTGTGTGAACGAGTGACAAAAAATCATCGTATTATGGATACGAAAAAAAAATCTGGTTGCGGTGGCGAGGTGTGCAAAAATAGAAGGGCGCACATAAATCAAAGGCGTTAATATTCAAATATACGACTTCCACTTCCTCCTCAAAAAAAATAAAAATAAAAGCCTATCAGTGCCCCCACTTCATGTTGTTTCGTTGTGCTTTTATTTTTATTATTATTTATTTAGATATACATTTT
>JAFMTC010000210.1:150603-189800 GCA_018845635.1 Nicrophorus orbicollis
CGCAGAGGTAGAGAGAGAAAAGACGAAATAGGGGAAAAGGGGTAGAAACGAAGCTTGCCTTCCCTTCGCTCGTTAACGAGGATACGCGATTTTTTTTCTTTTCAATTTTTTCTGGTCGCTCCTTGTTTGTTCATCTCTAGCCACACGACCAAATATAATTTCATTACGGAAGAGGCAGGTGGACCTCCGGTTGGTGAGGAGGTGAGGTGGGGGCAGGAGGCCTTGGTGTTTGGAAGGAAGGTCACGTAGCGGCTACGAAAAACAGCGGACACGTAGTAAATTGGAAAACCGACGGCGCCATTAAAATATTTTCCGGATTCGGAAAATTGCGAAATGCATGGGAAAGCAAGGAAAAATAGGGGAGATTGAGTGTATGGGATTGAGAAGAAGACAAATATAGCAATTGTGCGAAAAAGTAATTAAAATCACGTCTCTTAATTACATATTTCTATCTATTTACGTTTTCATCATCATCGTTGACAGGAAATGTTTTTAATGAATTATTAATTATTTTTAGTGTATTGGTGGTGCACTTATCATCTTGTCTTTTGTAACAGTTGTTTTATTTATTTGTATTATTTCATTATTCATCTGTTTCTGTTTGTTGCAGTAAATATTATTGTTCATTATGTGGTTAAAACAAATTATAGATTATTTTAATAATCTTAATTGTAATTATATTTTATTTTATCTCTTATTATTTATTTTTATTCTAACAAAATGAACAAAATAATGCAACAAAGGGCTATAGACCATAGGTCTTTCAGCCCGGAAATCTTAGCTAATTAAGTATTAACTAAAATCCAAGAATTTGCCTTTATAATTCAAATTGTATAATATTTTATAACAATGAAAAATTATAATGAAGTAATTGATAATTCGAAGTCTCGTCTTTTGTTGTTTCAAGATTGCCAAAAAAGAGATTTGTTTGTAATAATTGACTGAACGTTTTATGTTTATTCACGTTTTACCGGTTTACCAGACTGAGAATTATTATTTAAAAAAACAGTAATCGGAGATTTGTTATGTAATAGAATACGGATAATTATTTATAATAAGTCCGCCTTCTAACCTTTACCCAATTCTTTTGTGGAACATTGGACACTACGAGAGATGGAAAAATAAAAACACGTCCATCAATAACATATTTTACGATCGATTATACTAATTACTTCTAACAACGACGATGCAGACAATTATTAGTTGTGCAAGAATTAATTAGTACCAGTTTTCCTAGTATTTATTTTCATTTACAAACTCGTTTAGTCGTCACGACTTTAGGATCATTTACATTATATAAATCAGTTAATTACAAGTGGGTTTGATTTAGGTTTTATTTTTTATAATTAAGACTTTTATGTTCATTTTAAACTCGTTTTATAGAATCAATTACTTTCTTTTAATGTGAGTATAATGAATAATGTTAAAATTGTATGTCTGGTTTATAGCAGTTTAGATTTAATGAATATTACGTATTTAAATGATGTGTAAGTTGAATATGTATAGTTTACTTAAACGATGTTTTAGACGTTCACGAGAATATGTGCATGTTGCTGCGAACGCTCAAAGTTGCTCGTAAACACGTGTGATGCGGTAATAATATGCAGAGATATAAAGTTCCGCTGTTAATAAACAATAATTCGCGGTTCGGATTTCCCCGAGTGCCATCTGCCATTCCCAATGTGTACAGCAACGATTAGACACTCTAGATAAATTTCCTTGATATTTAGCAGTAATGAATTATTTTCAATCGCAAATTGCGAAAGTATTGTCGTGTTCAGAGATGAGATTTCTCTAGACACTTGTGGAAATATCTTTTTGATTGGTCGTTGTGGAGTCCTAGTTGGTTTGTATGTGAGTTCTAGAAGACGGTTTAAGAAATAATTCTTTATTAAATATTAATAGATAGATTAATGTATCTAGGATTAAGACTAAGACTTGAGCTAAGACTTTCTATAACTTGGACTAGGACTTTCTAGGACTATAACCATCTAGGACTAACTTATAGTTATGAGTGTCTCGCCATATATGAAAGAAGGAGTTTTCCCTTTGAGAAGAAAGTTACCCACTTTGATACGTCATTACTAATCATAATAATGAGTAGTAATAAATCTTATCTTATTCTTATCATTACACTGTTTCAGGTAACCGTTTGGGCACAAAATATAATAAAGGATCTTAATATTTGTGTTAAACAGTATTAGTTTAAGAATATACCTAAATGGAAATGTACGTCGTAAAGATCACGTAAAGGAATGATAGACAATTATCGGTTATACATAACTATATATAAAAATCAATTAATTAAATGTTATTAATTTATTGAGATTTAGTTAATGAAAGCTGATCAAGTTTAAATGTATATTTACTATACTATTATTTAAAAGTTGTTCTTTAAATAACTTTATTGGAAAATCGTGAAAAGTTCCTTTGGTTTATTATATTTTTTTTGTATATTCTATGTGTATTGGATATTATTTTTGGTCCGGCGCTGGGTTTGGTTCTCCGGAGGGTCATTTCTGGAGGTGTTTACAAGACGGATCAACTCTTATTGAATAGAGAACCATAAATTTCCTGACTCGCCTCGCAACGGCCCTCCTCCATTCATCCGGCGAAAAATATTTTCCCATTTCACTTACTTACTTAACAGCAATCCGCCCATTCATACAAACACACATATACGAGTCTGTATTACGTTTCCATCCTTTCTTCTTGCCGTTTCGCCTAGTTACCAACCTAGTTCTTAAGTATCAACGAGCAAACATTAATCTTTTCCCATGACTGGGCGCGCACAAAACGTAATCGCAATGTATATAGAAATTTTCGCGTATTTCCATATTCGATTTACTGTAACTTCAGAATGTACTCGTAATAACTGAATTAATGAATAAAGATAACTGAATCATAGAATAGACAATTATAATATTTAATGCTAAAAGTATCACCTTTCGAACGAGTCCTTTGGAATCCTTGTGCTGTCTTCCGTTCGTTTGCTATGAGCTGTCAAAGTATTGCGCTAAAATTGCATTGCATTCGCCTTTTATTTAATTTCAGCATAAACGTGTAAGATAATTACATAGTTCAACAAGAATCTTAAACTTGATCACCTATCACGTCTTTTATTACTTCACAAAAAAAAAACAGAATTTTTACATTTTATTAAATGTCTTAACAAGCAAACATCGTAAAGTCAAATATGAATACTCAAATTAAAATTAAATGTTTAGGTTGTAATTAAAGTGTTTTATTTTTATTTATTATCTAAATAACCCTGTACTATAAGTACAAGTGTGAATACAATAATTAATCCTAAATATTCAGGCTATAATTGTATCGAAATAATACAGTTTTCTTGTAATAAGCATTCAAAAATGAAAAGAAAACTACGCACAGAATATTCATTATCTTCATATTTTATTTAATATCCCAACAATCTTGCATTGAAAATATAAATGTGTACACTCAAATTAAATGAAAAAAATGTCTATGCTATAATTATAGTGTTTTGCAAGATTTGTACCAATTACTATTTTACTGTATAAATATTGCATGCAAATAAAAACAATACTTTTTTAAGTATGGAAAATTGCAGTTTTTTTTGTCAATTTATTTAATATTTAAAATTAAATGTTTAGCCTATAATTATAGTAATTTTCTATGATTTTTATCAATTACTATTTTACTGTAATAAGCGTTCAAATATAACGAAATATTTTTTACCAATTAAAAATTTTATTCACATTGAAATTGAAAAGTTTATTCACATATTATTAAATATCTCAACAAATTTTAACTAAAATATTAGATCATAATAATGAGTTTTTACAATGTTTTCCTATAATAAACATTAAATTTCATTGAATATGTCAATAATCGTACATTATAAATACAAGCATGAATACTCAAATTAAAATTAAAAGAAGCTATAATTGGCATTTTTTGTATTATTTACCAGATTTGAGATAAGTGTATAAATCATTTTTGAATTAGCTTAAACATTTTAAGTAAGTTTTTGATTAAATGTAAAGAATTTACGAGGATAATTCGATGACTTTGAATGCGAAACTTTCGGGGGTAATTGGTGATCGTACATGCGTGTAGGGTAGAAATTGGGTTTCGCAGGAATTTCCAATCGGATTGGCAATATAACTGAATATTCAAGCAGCGTCTGTCTAGCACCGAACATTGCTGCAAGAAGTAACAACAACAAATTGAAAAAAAAACAACTTTTAGTACGAGTGAAAACGAAAAAAAGAATGATAAAAGCGAAAAACTTTTCTTTATCCTTCCCATCGTTCGGGATTTTTTTGTTGCATTGCATTATTGGCTGATTGATGCATGCGCGGGAGTCGAGTTTTCTGTAAGTTAGTCGTTACAATTTCATTAAAGTTCGAGCCTTGTGATTGAAATGTATTATGTGCCACCTTCCTGTATGATAAGAACTTGCCGCCTCCGCCGCCGCCTCTAACTTATCGCTCTTCCCTCTTTTTTTTTGCTGCTCATGTACGTACACACACACACAATCCGCGCGTTATCGCAAAACCAACCCTCGCCCCCCCCCTAACTCGAGTAAACACACAGAGAATACAGCCAACTTCAAAACCTACCACCGCCGAATTCTAATTCACTTCCAACACTTAGCTGGAGCGGTTCATTCGAGTTATTTGCGACATGTGCCCCTCTATAGCACGACATATCATATATATTTGCGTGTGTGTATACACATGAATATTAAATGAAGCCGTATACTTTATGCGAACTCGTGTTCCTCCCAAAAACCGCCAGAACGTTACGCTTAAGTAATTTAATTAAATCAATTTCTTACTTAATCCACGATATTCAACTATGATTATTTACAATAATAATAGCATTTATTGCAACAACTACAAGAAATGTACAATTCAGTACAATAGTACTAATAACAATATTATTTATATATATCGTAGGTCCTTCTGCCCCAGCTTAATTGATTTATTGCTTCTTTGTTATATTTTATATGATATCTTATTTACTTTACTTTTAATGAATATTTTTTAACTCTCGATTAATGTTTCTAAGGGCTTAATGGTTAAGAGTCCCTACATAACAAAAATCTGGTTAGATATGTTCGAATCCCACGAATGTTTTAGCAAAAAATAGAAATTGGGCCGTGACTATTAAAAAAAAAATGTTATAATATATACAAAACAAAAATTAAATTTTAAGTTGAAGAATGAAACTCAAGCTTTACAGATGATTTATTTCATATTCATTTTGAATACGTTATTTAATAACATTGTTCAGTTGTAGTAACAACTATGCCGAATCAAATGTGAGAGATGTATTCTCAAAGCAGAAGGTTTTAACGTAATGAATGTTAATCCCTGATGATGATAATCCACCCTTACCGTTCCGCAAGTGGCTTGGAAGTGTTTTTGTTGCATCCGCTGTTTTTAACCGCCTCTCCCAAAAACATACAAGCACAAACATACACACACATACTTTAATCGTTCCGCTTCTTATTAATATGAATATTGCCCTCCGGAGGATTTTAGTTATTAGTTTCTTGTTGTGCATATTTAGTGGAAAAACGGGATCCGAACAAGCGCACTAATAGCACGTTTCGCCGCACAGCAACTAATAATCATAATAAATAAGGGCCCGCAGCGCCCTTACAAAAATATCGTATTTACATTCACCGAACGCAACTTCGCTCTAATTACGTTCTCAACCTTCTCCCCGTCCATGTATTCATTATTATGATATAATATATAAAACCCGGCACATCCACCATTTTTATTCTAAACAAATAAAACTTAGCTTAATGAAGTTATTTAAATTGCAGTCTTAACATGAAAGGAAATTATAATACATTTTATTTTTTTCAAGTATTTCCAGGTGAAATGTATTTACAGATTGGAAGCATGCGATTGTAGTAATAATAACCTGTGTTTAATTTTATGTT
The DNA here is from genome assembly GCA_018845635.1 of Nicrophorus orbicollis. NCBI lineage: Eukaryota > Metazoa > Arthropoda > Insecta > Coleoptera > Silphidae > Nicrophorus > Nicrophorus orbicollis. The sequence goes on from JAFMTC010000210.1 coordinate 156,548, forward strand.
ATTTTTTTCTCTCTTGGGTAGTCGACGCTAAATGTATGTAAATGGGTCGTTTATACGTTAAATCAATAATTTATTTTATTAGAACGAGCTGTGGAATATATTAAAAAATATGGTATTTTAAAATAATGCCACGATTTGAATATATGAATAGATTTGAAACGTCGTTTTAAAATTATAAATAATAGATATTTATGTTTATATAAAACGTTCTTATAGTTCTACTTTTAATCACATGAAAGATCCTCCGATTTTGATTAAATTTCAAAAATTAGGATATCATTCAATAATTAAAACTACATAGAAAAGGAATTAAACGAGTAAATATGTATATTTATTAGAAACGAATGGGGAGAGATAAACTCAGTAGGCTGTATTTTAATCTAAGTGAATTGACAATATTAATAAAAAAAACAGTTGACCTTTTATTGTTTTGAGTAATTTAGGAATATTGTGACAACTTATTCCAGTCGTGGATTGGTTGTCACTCGAAATAGTTATGGAAATATATAAATAGATTACTTATGTATCACATACATCATCAAATTGAATCTGTTGAAAAATTCAAAGTTCATGTGTCCATTGTTTGCATTCAATGCGTATTCATTTTACACATATATTTATGTTCGATTATTTATTTGGAATTCAATAGTTATTTGGTGAATTGAAACGTGATTCATTTTAATTCATACTACACTACATAATATATATCAACATAACACCAGGTGAAAATTCTTCATGAATAGCATAAACCGTGTGACAACCAACTCTGCATGAAACTCGTCACGTTTTCGTGCTATAAAATTATATTTTTCTTCTAATTGCTACATCTAAGTGCTTACAGTTCTTACACAAAAATAATAATGAACATTGTGATAACCAATCCTTGCAACAATCAGACTCGTTATCCTTTGATTTACAAATATATTGTTTTAATTTTGAAATTAAATTACCATAATTTCAAAATTAAAACAATATATTTGTAAATCTCGAAAAAGCATAATTTGCTCCTATGGTCAAACCCAGAAAGACCCATGGAGAAAGGGCTATACTTTGTAACAATAGCATTTTTGTACCCTTCTTTATTTATTGTAATGAGTTTTTTTTGTAGTTTTCGTTCCAATATATGTTATTATAATTATCATCACTTTTAGATTTATTATAATTATTATTACACAACGTACAAGGTAAAATAATGATTGAATATATTAATTATAGCCAATTATATAAAGTCAAAGTTCAAATATATTAAATAGATGTATGTGAAGGATAATCATCAAATATGTCACTTTAGCTTAATTAACTATTAATAAAGTAAATATCGTAATTGTACGTAAGTTATGGAATTAATAAATTAGCTATTGAGTATGTAATAACATTGTATTACATTAATGAAAGTAGTAAAGCAATTGAGCTGTTATTTCCGTATGAATAATGAACATTGATGGCATTCCCACTTCTAACTGAAGAATCTTGGTGGAGGTGATATTAATATTAATGATCCAGGAATAAGGAAATCATTATATTTGACGAAATTAAATGGTTCGTCCCTTTATGTACCCTTGGGGTTTGGAAAGAATTAACTTAATGCGCACGAACAAATGTAATGAAAGCGTAATTTGACAAATCAACGGATCGCGTGTTTATTTGGGGTGTATCATGGACTGTTTCTTTCGTTTCATTATTTTCCTGTTGAGTCGAGTTTCCCCATGAATCACGAATCAATTAATTACGCTTTTGTCCTTACGCAAATAATCGACTTCCGTGAGAAAATAAAATTTGTAAAAAAAATAGCAATTGCTAAGATAGACGAGATTCGTACAAAGGACGTTGATGGTAGAAGGACGAAATAACCTTTTGGGAAATAATGAAGCTGGTAATTGGAAAATTGTTGTTTCCTTTATGCCCGGGCAAGAATGGAGCTCTTTCTCTCTCTCTCTCTCTCTATCTCTCTATCTTGCACACATTTATTCCTCACAGCAATCGAGTCGGAAAGTGAGTTATGTAATTGAATGTAGGGGAAGGAAAAACCTTGAGGTGGACTGTGCATTTGCTTCGTAATCATCGCGTATTCGTGACCCAAAACACTGCACTTTTGTTGATTTCAGAATGGCCGTGAAAACGTATTAAGAAATTGTTTGTTGAAACGCAATATTACATAAAATATTGAAACGTTTCGAGCACATCTTGTTTGCACTCAAGTGACGGAACAAAGGGATTTCAACTAAAACCAATTTCCTTTGTTTTTTTCTTCTGTTTTTTTTTACTTGGTTTTGCTTTGTTTTCGGGAATCTTTTATGTAATGAGGGTACATTAAGGGTGATGGGAGAGACGCGAGATTCCCCCCACAAAGATAACTTTATTGCCGTTATTACTATCTGTTTCTGCGTTGCTTAAGGGTGCCGTCGCGCATTTACTGCACAAGCCATAAGGGCAACAATACGCCGTTGCGATAACAACAGTTTACATAATTTACCCTTAATTCATGCTCACAAATACGCTAGATGTGTGTGTATATAACTAAGTATGTATTTGTCTGCCAGCAGCAGCATCAACTTCAAGATCAATTGCACGCAACTAATCTTAATTAATTTCACCCCTCGAATTTCGCACCCGCAAATTATTCGGAGGGCTTTTACCTAATGTTAAATAGAATAAACGTGAACGATGAATAATATTTGGATACGAGATGTAAGGAATTTTTCATCTGTGTGTGTGTGTTGTGTTTCTAATTAAACTAGTGAAACTCTTAACACTACGCAATCTCTGGTGATAATTTGCATAATTTAATGTACGAATACTCTAATTAAAGTCAAATGTTTAGGCTTTAATATTAAGTTACTTGCAATGTTTGCTCTCAAAGTTAGAAAACTGTAGTCATTTTGTTTGAACACTATTATTAAAGTCAAATAATCAAGCTTCATATATTTCTAGGAATTTCTAGATTTGTTCTCAAAAACTTATTTTGTACTCATAAAAAAGCAGTGTCTTCACGTTTTGGTCATTCCAATTTTATGTGTGAATGAAGGTCATATATATATAGGATTTAATAAGCAAGGTTTTGTATAACTGGAACTTATGCCGTTTTCCTGCTAATTGCTCTCAAAGTTGCAAAAACATTTTATTTAAACGTTTATTTTAATTCTCGAAAAAGCAAGCAAGAACATGCAAAGTATGAATACTCTAATTAAAATAAAATATTCAGGCTATAATATGTAGATACTATGTATGTAGATTTGTAACTAGATCAGTTTTACTATAATTTTCAATCAAAGTTGAAAAACGTTTTACTCCTTGAGTGACTATGTTTTGGCTCTTTTCCTTTAACAAATGTGCGGTTTGCTCACAATTTTTGGATTATATGAAGTAAGTTTACTTTTTTTATTTTCACACGTCGAATTCAAAAGGTCACTGATCTTTGATTATAGCATATATGTTTTTTTATTGGTATGAGTTGTCGTGTTTAAACTGTAGTCATTTGTCTCTGTTCGTGCGCTATTCTCGAATGGCAAAGGGCACTAATCCCAGCATTATCCCCAGCTGGGTGTCCTCTTACGTAAGGGTCAGATACCAATTTCGAACGGTAGATGTGCGTACTTTACGCATAATTCGATCCCGATGTTTAAGGGCCTTTTGTGAAAAAGCTATTCCTTTAGATTTTATCCTATCTCTCGATAGCCATAGGTTAAATTAGGCGACGTTTATGGTTATTTTACTAATTTGTGTTTCACTGACTTTTCGACCCCAACGATTTTTGCTTATGCAATCAAACATGTTAAATTTATTAAATGACGTTTATGGTTATTTGATTTATTTAATTTTGATGGATTTATCGACACAGCATTTATTTTAAAATACGTTTTTTGTAAATAGTAAATAAATTGATAGGAAATGAAGTTCTTTATAAAAATAATTTTAAAAATCGTAAGTTGTGCAACTATCAAATTAATTTAGAATTAAATTTGTAATTATTGTAGATTTCGATATCCAATGATTTGTTTGCATGTATCAATTTTACGAGGTAAGTAAATTTGTAAGTTGCGTAAGATATTTGTCAATCATGAATAATTTGTTAGTAATTACTGAATTTATGCCATATATTTTATTTCACGATTTGAAATAGTAGATTGCGAACGGTTGGTAAACCGATTTGCTTAATAAAAACTCTGTAATTCCGGAATTGCGCAATTAATTTAACCACATTATATGAAACATACGTAGAACACATAACGAGTAGCAGTTCATAAAGGTGTTATTATGCACAGTCCATGCTTAAAGTCACGATTTGAATGGGACAGACTCCTGTTTTTAGATACACTGTCTAAAATTATAGCTTCGGGATTTTTTCGAAAAAATTCAGAAAGGGGGGATAGAGCTTAGCAGCGCAATAAGCAAGGAATATTTAGAACTGCAGATTTTCTTCAGTGAAGTATTACCCAACATCGGGACAGATTTGTCACACTTGTACTTTTTTAAGGATGAAAGAATATAACTCTCTAGCTACCGGATTTAAGGCCCTGTTTCAGTATATTACAAGGGCGGCTTGCCTTCAACTATCTGATATCAGTTCTTGGTTGATCAATCGTAAAAAGGACCGTCTACTTCGATGGTCGGAACTCAACTCTCTTATCACAATTTCTTCTTCTCTTTCATACATATATCTTAAATTTAATCATTTTGTACATCATATTTGAATGGGCGAATTTAATTTAGAAAAAAAAACCTATTTGGGAATTAATTGAAATTTCAAGGGGTGTATTGATTGAGAAGAGATTTATTAATTGTAACCTAGTTACTAAATTACATTATACCGCAAAAACGTGGCATAAAGTAACACTGGGAAGGTCGCAATTGTACAAACACTTTCACACCTAAAATGTGAATCATGGGAAACTTTTCCATAATTATTGAATATTTTTTACTAATGTTTCTATTGAAAGAGGTCCTCTTATGAATAATTGCAACACAGTTACAAGTCGCAGTTCTGAAAATAAATATTAATTACCAATGAATGTAATTCATATTTGAAAATAACACGAAATGTAAACAATAGTCTACATAAATTCGTAGTTTCTTTACTTTCACCTAATCCTAGATTCCTATACTTTTCACATACACATACTATTACCTAAGAAAGAGTAAATGTCCTAATTGAAAAAACCTCAACTTTTTGACGTAAATTTCGAGTTAAAAAAATCACGTAGAAGGTAGGTTTTTGCTGAAAAACCTGCAAGATAAGGACAAAATAAGAAGATCTATGTAATATAATATATACTAAAATTTAAATCTTCTGCGCTTCAATTTTCAATCAAAATCAGAACGAACTTTCCGGACAACTCTGTACTTCATTGATTTTTTTTTAAATTTATATTTCTCTTTTGTTTCAGGTCGCCGTCTATGATCCTGCGAGGATTTTCGCGCCTTCCTTCCTTCTAATTAGAGCAAAATCTGTTTCTCCGTCTCCTCCGATTCGATCCTAATCTCTGAAAGGTTGGAAATCTTCGGATATGGTTTTAGTGAAATTGTGCAGTCTCCTGGTGCTTGCGGTCGTGGCCACCGACGGATCGGCCCGACCCTCGGCCATCTACAACAACGAGTTCGCAGTTCACATCCCTGATGGAGACCCCGACGCCGTCGCCGGTCGTCACGACTTCATCAACCGTGGACAGGTCAGTCATACTTATTTACCCCTTACAGTATCTATCTACACTGTACCTCTTAATTGCTTAACCTCAGGTTAGCTCTTATCAACGGAGTTTTATATCTGACGGCGCGCGAATTTATGTTCCCCCCTTTCGTAATTCGAACACAGAAAAAGGGACGGCTAATTAAACGACGCCTTCACATGCTAATTGCTCACAAATGCGATTCGACGCGGCGAAAAGGGCGAGAAAAGATTAACGACGCCACCGCCCACCCGTTTTTTATTCTTCATTCTGCATTTCACCTAGTTGCAGTTTCGCATGCAAATTTCATTAGGCCTTAATTTACACATTAAGATAACACCTATAAAAGAAAGCGAACCGCGAGAAATAAAGGAAAAAGGAAACCCGCAATCGCCTCATGAAATATTTATGGTGCTTAATTCATATCAAACGTTTCTTTTCGTTGTTATTATTATTTTGCGAACGTGTATAATTAATTTCTACTGACTCGCATGATTTATTCGAAATTTATAACATCTTGTACAATTTGATACACATCTGCCACTTACGTAAATAGATTCAAATATAATGATTTATGCCTTCTCCTGTAATAAATCATTATTCCGAATTGCAGATAATTATGAAAATGAATTATTAATTTTCATAATTAATCAGAATTAACTATAATCAACAATTCACATTACCGATCAAAGTTTATAGTTTAATTTTGTGTATAAAACAGTGCAATTAAAAAGGTGCAATTTTCCACGTAACAAAGCATTTGAAATTTATATATTTATTTAAGCAAATAACAATTATTTATTAAATTAAATGTTATAAATTAACTATTTAAAATTGCATGCACGGGATAAATCCGGGATTTTCTATATTCTCGCATTACAAATTGCGATTTTCTGTTTGCGCATTATTCGAATTACACTTTTGTTATAGTAATTTATGTGAGCCGGAGCGGAGCGTTGCGAACAAATTAAATCAAAACATTATTATTAAATTTCATTGATTCACCGACGTCATTCAATCCCAGAGCACAGACTTAATGGAGCATCGCCCATTAAAAAAATAAACGCGGATCAAATCCATCGACTCTCTGCATTTCATGTTATTTTCGCATTGTAATTATAGCGATTTCTAAACACGTATTCGTTACTGCAGTTTTCGGTTTCACAAAAAATACATATGTTTGTTTTCCATTCTTTTTTTTTAGGCGTTACCAATTAGTAGTCTCTGTTGCATGTTTTAATTGCAATTTGTGAAATTATTCACAAACTTTGATACGTTTCTATTTGCAGAATAATCTGTACAATTTTTTTAAAATTTATAAATGTAGTATTTTTTAAATTGAGTGATATTTAGTTTGTGATCGATTTAGTGATGATTATTTTAATTTCCTTAAGATGAATGGATTCATTACTTTTAATTGCAAAATTATGAACAACATCTTAATTCTATAAACGTAATTTGTTTCTTTAACTATTTGAGTGGTATTGAACAGTTTCCAGCCTTCTTTCTATATCGACTTGTTTTTTTTCAATCTTAACGGTACGTAAAAAAAGTTATTTAGTATAAATTTTATCATTATTTGCACATAATAATAAGAACTATTGACCGCAGTCTTTTTGCTCTGATAAAGATTTAATTGTGTTTATTGCTTAATTATTAAACGAAATATTTGGCTGTGCAAAATAATGTATTTGTTAACTGAAACTCTTAGTTTAGAAAATATCAAAAACCTACAGTTTCCCATGCACGATCACAAGATGCAGTACACCCATACCTCGCTTTACGGCCTAGACACGTTGCAAAATTGGCCGCAAAGCGAAAAGCCGTATAAGTAATCAATTATTCTAATACAAATTCATACAAATTCAATAGGATTGGTTCCAAATTTGTGAAATATGTAACATGATTTATCATTCAAAATGCATTTTATCTTTTTATTTCATTTAAATCAAAAATAGTTACATATCAAGCATATGCATTTGTATATAAAATTATAACAGACTCCAAAAACCAACAATAATCTATAAACAAAAATGAAACAACTTCATGTTACATAAAATATGTGTATGTATACATACATAATTTTTTTAATGGCTTATTCTGAAGACGATGAAGAAATGGTAACCTGCAGATCACTGCCGTCATCATTTTTCGCTGGTAAGGATGGGTCTGGCTTAACAAATTGTCCAACGTTGTTTGTCTTGCCATCTTGTCTATTTCGTTCTTCAGTGATTTATAACAGCTAATGGCTGAGTTAATTCCTTGAGAAACTTTAGCGCTACGTTCGACGTCAGGATCGTTCTCAAGGAGGATGCTTATTCCTTGTTCGAAATAGGAAAATGCTTTCGGCAAATTTTTTGATGTTAGCTGTTTTGATACAACAGGTTCTGTGTCTTCATCAATACCGGTTCTACTTGCAACTGAATGAGTTCCTCATATGAAAGGGGGTCCCTATCAGCTTTAAGTAGATCAAACACATCACGTTCGTTCAAACCTTCAAAGCCTAGATCCAAAATGTTTTGCCTAATTTCAAGAAGGAAATCAACTTCTGCATCCGTACTTTTTAGACATTCTGGCCATATTTTTTTCCAAATATGGTTCATTGTTGTTAATTTTAATTCCTTGACAACGTATAGATATATCGACTTCGAAAAATGTTTCTTTTGTCGAAGCATTTTAGGCCGTAAATCTAAAATATGCCTTAATTGTAGAGGGCCGTTATAGCTAGGTATGGGTGTAGTTATATTAGTTACAGGTATTTATTTATTTTTTGGGGAAATTTAACTGTACATTACTAATTAATAATTTTAAACAAATATTTATACTTTCTTTGGTAAAAAAATGAATAAAATCAATTCAACTATTTGTATTAAAAAATATATTCAGTAAATATTGCTGATACTATAACTTTAAAGTCATTAAAGTTGTGTGGAAACTTTTGTGCTGAGAATGCATGTCAGTACGACAAATTGCTAGACCATTTCTTCTATTTTTTTTTCGGTGTGTTTCTCCTCTTAGGAGACAGGAAATATTTTGCGTTCTTCTGCTTTTAAGAAGGACGGTGGAGCATTTTTGCGCGTTTCCTTCCTTCCTTCCCTTCATTGTTCCTACATTGTAATAATCAAAATTCCTTAACGGAGTACTTCTTGTTCCCTCGCTTTTACTCTCCCATTCTCCGCTTCCTTCGGCAACACATCCCTTCGCTCCCTCTGAATGTAAGCAGGATTCTCCTCGCAACGTCGTCGAAATATTTACTATAAAATCCGCAAAAAGAATTCTCTCGAAAAGCGTAAAAATCCTCGGAATTCCATCTAACATTAATACCTCCAGCCAGAGGCAATAATCGATTTGGACACCATGCCTGGTACGTGTTCATTATCACATTTGGCAACTGGATATGATAACCCCTCGCTCGTACCCAGTTTAATAATTATAACGCATGCATGCATACATACGTACATGCAAGCATGTGAATATACCGGTCACGGTTGTTTGTTCGACGCCCTAATTAACCGCTCATCGGGATACACCGTAAATCCCACTTTGTTGTAGTTAGCCTGAAATAAGCGGGAGCGTCATTAGGTAAGTCACTTCCTTCGGACACGTCCACCAAATCCACACTCAAATTGAAGTTATTTACTAGTTCCATCAAATTATGTTTCTTATGTCTCTATTAATAACCCATTGGACTAATAAAGAAATTTAAATAAAAGTCTAAAATATTTACGATAATAATAGCAGTTTACGTTGTAACTTCATCAAATGATGATTAATTATTTCATTATGCAATCAATTTGAACGTCTGCAGAACAATTCTTATTAAGTTTCAAGTACCAATCAAATTTTAAGTTCAGCTTATGCAGCGGTGATTAATTAGACGTTTACGTGAAAGTTTTGATTTAGTGCGTTTTAGGGTTTTCTCCCTCGCGGGAAAACGCAAACCTAGTAAATGCAGGGGAAGTTTTCGTCTCTAATAAAACGTTTGTTATTTTGCATGAGCGGTTCAGGGAATGAACACAAAACAAACAACCAAACCAACAACTACGTCAAAAAAAAAACTAAAGAAGGAACAGGAGACGTGCAGCAAACAAGCGTTTTGCAATAAACCGCACAACAAGATGGAGTAGGAAAACTTTGCTAGTTTCAGTATATATTTTTTTTGTTTTCTATATTGGTAAACACACATATATCGTCGATCCACTGCATCTACCACTCGGTGTCTTCTAAATAGGAAATCATTCGTAATACAGACAGTTGTAAATAGATGCTTACAATCTTTGTTGAGATGAGAGGATACGGTTTTATTTTAACATTTGTAAATGAAATAACGGATTTGTAGATTCCGATTCCGTTGTTGCGGTCGAATTAAAAGTCGGTGGCGTCGCGACGCCCGATTCCCTCTCCCCTTATTTCGTGACCCCATTACGTGTCTCCTCTCGTTGCGTCTTTTATTTTATTTTTTTACATCAAACCCTCGCCCCCTCCTTTTCGCTTCCCTTCACTCGTTCATTCATTCATTCCTCGGCGAACTTTAATTGGAAAAGAAACGCGATAAATCCCCATCAGATATATCAGTGTCACTTTAAATTGCCCAGTCATAAAACTGACAAATTGAATCGTAAATTTAATTTAATTTTTCCGCGCTTCGAACAATAGTAATCAACAATACAATTTCCGATATTTATTTCCCTTTCGATGCGTTTTTCGTGTTTGCAACAGTTGTTGTCATCAAGTCTCCACATCTAATTGATTTATTTCTAATTGGTTTTCTTGTACTATTATTTAAAATAATCGTAGTACATTTCGACATAAATTATTGTGTAATTTAAACGAAGTTTGCCATGGAATTTATCAGCTATAAACATTTTCAATTTACTTTTTTAATTAACGATATGCCCGTAATTTATGTTCGAAAATTTACTTTTATAATGAAAGATTTTACTTTTATGAAACTGTATCTGAAATAATAACCAAATTTATCGTTGATTATAAACAATAAAAGTTATATTTAGTTTCACTGAAATTCTACATTCCTTTATTCATTTCGTCTGTGTTGCTTCAACTTATTGTTAGTTAAAATTAGATTTAAAAAAAGCTTTGAACAAACTTATAAAAATATCAACCTTTATTGCAACAACAACTACAAGAAAAATATAAACTCAATACAATAGTAATAGATATAGATTTACAAATAGACCCAAACTTTAATATAATATATAAAATATATGAAAAATTATTAGAATTTATAAAAAAAAAAGTTTTATATTTAATTCACCTATATAGTAATTAATATACAATTTTCCAATACAACTTTAATAATGAATCTCGAAAAAAAAATATATAAATTTTCGATTATTTCTTAATTAGTGAATCGATTTGAGCGTTCGCAGTTTGCGAGTTCATTAAATTTTATAAACCTAAATAAAACTGTATTGTCGATATTTGTTTAAATTCGATTTTTCAGGTCATAGTTAAAATAGGAAGTGATTTTTGCATGAAAAGGAGGAACTCCTCGAAACTTGGGTTATGAACAGAAAGTTTAGGATTATTTATTGCGAAATGGTTTCGGTATGCGTTTTTGCAAGTCCATTAATCGACTTTTACTTGGATGTGCAATTTTGCAAATTGCTGTAAATGAGATTTTCGATGAATTTCTGATTTAATGTTAAAAACAGTCGTATATTGTGAGAGAACGATTCGTTTCCATTAGCGATTGACGGTTTAAATATTCGTATTGTTGTACAATACATTAAGGATTAAATATGGGTAAAGAAATGAATATAAATGTAACATTAAGCAAGAGGAGAATGTAGTCTTTCGGTTATTGAATTAAGTCACGAAAAGCGGCGTCGAAACTCTGTTTACGTAATGCTATTGATTCACGTGTTCGGTGGAAGAAGAATAAGAAGAGGGAGAAGGGATTACCACAATAAGTTCCTCCTCGCAGACACTGTTTTGCGTAATACATTTTAGAAGCGATTTTCCCTCAGACCGTTTTATTATTCGCCCGTGCAACGTAAAAATATTCTTAGTGGATTCCGCTGTTCCGAGCCAATATTTCCATTCCGCAGAAACCTGAAAATACAATCTATCACTCAAATTTGCTTTAAAAAACATAAAAATGTTGTGTATACTGTTTAAGTTCGCAATATGTAAATTTATTGGAAGCGATTGCTTCGTCTCGAGTTTTGTTGTCGGATTTAATGATTTGCAGAGTGGATCAAGGCAAAGCAAAAGGCAGGATATCGAAGCTAATGTTAATTATGTGTAAGCGCGGAACCCGAGGATTAATTGCCGCCTCGCGTCTTAATTATAATTTGCAAACATTACAAAATTGCAGCAGCAAATGTGCATTGGAGGCAAACGCTCAAGGATCCGAACCTCCTCCTCCTCATCATCCTCTTCAAGCTCCTCCTCGTCCTTCTCATTTTCCTCGTCTTCAACCTCATCTTAGCAATGCTTGTATACGAACGTGTGTTTGCACACTTGAGAACCGCACGGGAATTATGTTATCAACTACGTGGAATATTTGATGTAATCGAATTAATCCCAGAAACAAATCCCAAAGCACTGCCGTCGATGCGAATGAAGGCGGAATGAAAGTGGGAAAAAAAAGAAGTGAAGTATAGGGAGGGAGGGAACACCTGGAGCGAAATAAGCCTGAGATTGGTTTGCTCTTAGAGGAATAGAATGAGAGAGCTGCGGCAGTGATCAATTAAAAGTGGTAATTGTGAAATAATCTGCATGGGAAGGTTCCCAGGGATAATGAAATAACCTTCCAGCTGCTATTAAGCGACTCCTTAACCCTTTGCCATGCAAATGTTACGTAAATGAATAAGGCATTTGCTAAGTTATTATCTGTATCTGTTACGAGGTTTCTCACATAGCCTCCGAACAAAGTAACATTTTCTTGAGTTTTAAATTATAACTTCTTTATAATTATATTATTAATTATAATTACAAGTACAAACAAGTTAATTTATAAGAAGTTACAATTAATTCAAAATTTTAAAAATTGGCATATGGACACAATTATAACGACATCAAGAATTGGATAGGCGTACATGAATGAATAAACTGAGGTTTTTTTTAGGGGTGGGGATGGTTTGAAGGATGGGAAAAAAGAGAAACTAGAAAGGGTAAAAAATAAATAAAATGTGGAAGCGAATCTGAAACTTTTCGGCGCCGTGAATTGAGTTTGCCGGAGGTGCGCAAACTTCTCGCGTGCACAAGGAGCGGCGGAGGGGTGCAACAAAAAAGTTTTTTTAAACCGGCCTCCCACCCCTCAATTTTTATTATTTGCACTACAAAATTTTCTTTTAAGTGGCCCGAGCAGCAGCAGAAAGAAAATTTACTCAAGCTCTGCTCGCCTGCAAATAATTTAATTTCACCTGGGAATTTGCGTTGTTTGAGTAACACAAAACACACACACAAACAGGATGCATGTGCGTAGATTAAAATTTATTTAAATATTGTTCTTTCTCAACTCTTCGAAACTGAAGTTTACCCGAGTTGCAGCCGATATTTCTAACGTAACGTAATTCATCAGTAATTGGAAACTTTTCGGAAGCAAAGATTTGTTCTTTTTATCGTCATCTTGCAGAGACAGCTGGAAAGATGAAGATACACCTTATTGTATTTACCCTACCCATTATTTATTTACCGGCCCTTCGAATCACTTCTTTCTCTCTTATTTTTTGGTCATGTTATTTTGCGTCGACGTTTTCTGTTGTCCTCAGACGGTACAATATTTGTTCGACGAGAGAAAACGGTGGTTTTCTGGGGAGGAAAAAGGAATTATGTTTGTTCTGCGAGGGAAAACAAAACGCGAACGGCGTTTATTATGGAGAGACACGACGGGTGGGTGGTTGTGAGACTGGTTGTTGAGGAGGTGGAGGAGGGTGTGCTGTAAACGCCGTGATTTCGGCCGCCCCCGGAGGAGCGGAAATTATATTACCGCGTTAAACCTCCTCCTTTCGCAGTCTGCACTGCTCCCTCCGGTTTGAAGACAATAAAGCAACACGAACAGGTCCTAGCGGAGGTGCAATTTAAGAGGATGTTTCAAGGATTCCGCGTTCTCTCGCAGAAGGACCTCCCGTTAAGTTAATGGTATAAGTGGCTCCTAAAAGATGTACGGCTTTTTATTATTACACACTCGCTTAATGGTACTTGCGGTTCAACAAAAACGAATGCACGCAACAACAGTTGTTACAACATTACACTATTAACTCCACAGTATTGAAATTCATGAATTCTTAAGACCCTTCGGAAATGAAACTTCCATTTCCAATTCCCTTAACTTTGCAATGTGTCCATTCGATTTTTATCCCTTCCTTACGCCTTGATGTATTTATGGAGCCGCATTAAACTTTTGGACGTTCCATTTGCTTAAGAAATAAATAAGCTCGAGGATAAAGCCCCCACAGAGAACGCGTTTTTATCCCCTTCTTTTTCGGAAGTGTGTTTGAAGGCACAGACGAAATGCCTTTAAGTGCATGTCCGTTCTCCGCTCAAAAGGGCCGTGCAAATATTAGGTTTGCCTGTTTATCATATATCCCGTAATATCCTTCAAGACAAAGCCTCTTCCAGCTCGTCGCGCTGTTTATAAACGGCACATGTGACATCATCCTAAGCGAGATATAAAATTGTACACGAGATGATGTCTTTCCATTTTTTTCTGTTTTCGGTATTCTCATCTCATCTCTCGTTTCCCTCCCACTTGATGCTGTTGCTGCTTCTTCGTCATGTCGCAAATAAAACAGTACACAGAAACACCCAATTCGTGTGCGAAACCCTTGGGTTTGTGGGTGTTGAAACAATGAGCGCGTATTGCGAAGAATATCAACAACTAAAAAAAGCAAAGGAACAAGAAAAGAAAGAAACGAGACGGGACAATATAAAAACAGAGAAAATGTTGCGAATGGAATACACGCGAAGCCTTTAAGAGGAGGGAAAGGGGTGCAGGAGGATAATAAGCCTGGGAAAGCGGAGGCGCGAAATATAAAGGAGATAAAACAAGAGACGAAACGGTTGTGCAGTGTACGTGAGAGAGTTCATGCTTTATTCTAGCGAGAATTGACCTGTTTCTTGTCGTTTTGTTCCATCCTCTTTTCCTTGTCTTTTATTTCGTGAACGAGATCAGAGCAGGAACGACCAACATTTGTACGCACTTTGTTGCTCAACCGTGCGGCGATAACAAAAGAATGTTAGCAATACTAAAAAATCTCGATTGTATTTCTTGATCATTCTTGAAAATTTATTATAATTTATTACATGGTAATACTTCGAATTTATTCATAATATCGAAAATTTTAAATAATGTATTTCCATTCGATCGAATTAAAATATATTTTCCGATGAATTCGAGTGTTTTTTTTTCAATATATTTTAATAATAAATATGATACGTGCGCTCCACTTCATTCAAATTTAGATATTTTTTGGAATGCTATTTAAATATTTGTATTACTATTTACCTTTTTGGTCGATGTTCAATAAACATATTTCATTGGGATATAAATATGAGTATTGCAATTAGTATTGAAATAATTTATAAAAATGTGGTCTTTTCAAGCCTACTTGATTTGTGCAAATTTCAAAAATATTATGCTAATAATAATAAAAGACTAAAAGGCTAGAGACCTAAGCCTTTCGGTCTATTATATATATGTAATGATTTTTGCCTGAAAAAGTAAAATGAAATTTCTTTAAATTTATTTCAATGACTAATTGCTTCAATTTGCTGAAATTTCTTTTCCTTCCTGAAAGGAAATTAATGGTTTCTTAATTGCAGCAGTGCTGAATCCTGTTCTTGCGGAGTGTGCGAAAAAAAAACTTTGAATTTCAGAAGTGCCCCAGACAGAGTAGCGAATGAGATGTGGTCTCTTCTGAGTGGGCTTTCGGCTTCATTAAAGCTGGCGTTTTGTCGTGCAGCAGCAGCAGGAGAAGATGTGAGGTGCATGCATGTTTTAAAAGGGATTTCCTGCAGCACTCTCCCGCATCCTGCAATTGGATGATATAACATGTGCTGCATGTCCGTCGGAGGTCTTCATCTTCATCATCATCTCCATCATCGGATATGATGTATGTTAACGCGAGTTGTTCGAGGTGGAGGCAGTAAACAAGACGCATTCCTTCCCATTTTTATTGCAGGATGTGCAGAAAGAAACAAGCGGCACTAACGTGGATTTATGATGATTAAAGAAATTCCGTGCAGGGTGAAGAAAGAAGGAGATGATATGGTACTACGTTTGATGCGGTGTGAGAAAGAGAGCGAGAGGGATGAAGGGTTTCTACACATCGGAGGGCAGCACAGTTATTTTGCAAAATGTCACGAAATGAAATGTCTGCGCGAAACCGCGACGGCTTTAATCCATCCAGATCGTCGCTGTGCGGTTTTTGCTTTTGGATAAAGGACGTAAATAGCGTGAACTGCTGAAGGAGAGAGGATCAACAACAATTGCGAAACAGAGCCGACGCTAATCTATTAAAAAATCCTTCGGGATCCTGGCAGGAAATGGCAATTCCCTAACCTCCCTTCCACCAGCAGCCATAAAATATAATTTCCGGCCGTATCAGCGAAATTTAATTACATGAACTTCATACCGAATATCCTCTTTCCCTATCTCTCTCTCGCTCTTCCGATGCGAGTTAAGGGATGTTCAAGAGGCGGCGGTGGGGTGTTGGAAAGTCTTGGAAATATTTAATGGTTGTCGCCCAAGTTTTGTTCGCGTTAAACGTCTGCCTCGTATTTTATTCATTCTTAAAACAGCTTCGCATAAACAGCACACCTCCCCTTTTATTAATTCACACCTTAGCAATACACTTATTGCGGTAATTGTATTTATTATTAATATTCTTTTGAGTTTTGGATATCCCTAGTATAGATTGCTTATCCCATCAGAAACGATGTTTAGCTTTTATAATTTATAAGATAATTGCAAATTTATGACCATCGCACTTCTGCAATTGGGAACTCGTCTCATATTTCAGTTGAATTTATGATGAATTGTATGTTGCATGCAATGCTGCAGTGGCCATGGACAACAACGGTCGTGCACAAAACAAAAGCCAGTTTGTTTGTACGGGAGCTGTTTTGTATGTTTAGTCCCAGTTAGTGTAATAACACACTACTAGTACTAGTTGATTGGGCAACGCCAAGAAGTGTTCTCATCTGCATACAACATTTACAATAGTTTTTATTTTGTATATAATCCCAAATTCATACTCTTTCGTTGTTGATATAATTCAGTTCGTTATTTTAAATTAGTTGTCTGATTTCTGCAATTCTAAATCTAATGTTTTTTGTCAGTTTTGGTACCTTGTTTCTATTTCAATATTTTGTATTTAAACAAATTTTTTAGCCACAAATTGGTCAATATTTTCCATGAATTTATTTTAAAATTGTTTGTTTTCTATAAATTATTAAGTAATGCGGTGCAATATAAAGTAATGCATCAAATTAACTATTCGAGTCGGTATTTTGTTAAAGTTATATCAGTCCATTTTTCCACACATCATTTATTGAGTTTGCATTTGAATTAATTTAAAAATATTGGAAAATGTTAATCAATACGGGTGATGCTTTTAAAGCTATAAACCTGTTAAATTTTGTTATTCAAATATTATTATTAAAATTGTTAAACAAAATAGAATATTTTTTTAACTCCAATTTGACTTACACCACTTTCAATAACATTATATAATAAGGAATAAAAATAAAGGAAATTTTAGTCCATATATTTATAGACATTTTCCTTACTGAAATAGATATTCTATTATAAATAATATTAATTGAAATGATGACATGTTTACACGTATAAACCAGTTATATAAGAGAAGATATAAATAAACGAGTATAAAATGTAAAGAATGTACTTTAGCACTTTATAAAATCATGTATCAAGTGTATTGATGATCTTTTTAGGAAATACTGTTGATGCAATTAATCATTTCAAAACCGATGATCATTTTCTTTGAATTTCGGAAAGCTTCAATGCTTATGATGCAAACATGATATGGCTATGCATTGTTGAGTTGATGACGATGATGAAAATGCGATTTCATTGAATGCGTAGAAGTAACATTTGTAATGGAATCCTGGGGATGAAGGAGGGCGGCACGAGTGTGTCGGACGGCCCTTAATCCCTTAAGCACGAAACCGTGTTCTGTCATATCTGATAATACAAAAATGACAGTATCAATAATTTCCTGGCGGAGAAGCCGGGTTCGCGCTTGAAGGCTGGGGATTTACATCGCACGTAGTGAGGACGAAATGGAGGAGGTCTTCGCAGTGGCCACCCCCCACGAAGTCGTATGGATTTGGTCAGCAGCCGCCACTCCCTGGGGACCCTTCTCAATTCCGAGTAAACAATTCCGGCCGTCGTCGTAGTCGGAAGGGCTGGCATCTCTCATCGTGGTAGTTGCAGTGGTTGTGCAAACTTATTCAATAATTTAACGCTCTACACTCCGGTCCGTCAAAGCAAATTTAGTGAAATCGCTCCCGAGGTTTTCCTTGCATTTCGTTCCATCCTCATCGGCGAACGAGTGGGTGAGCGAGCGCGTGCAGCCGGGGCTGGGTTTGTACTCGTCCGATTTCCATACACCACACATACACATCCGGGGCTTTAATAATTAATGAATCGTGATTTATATGCGTAATTTGGTAACGTAACCACATATCTAAATTATGTTTACGGATTCCCTCATGAATCAAACTGATCATTATTATATCAACTGCAGGTACCCCTTCCCACGCACACTCTCTCTCTACATCTCTCTCACTCACTCACACTCGAAACGCTTTGGAGTTGAGCGCATGAAATGGCTGTTGGTAGTAGCAGTTTCATCCAGAAGTCAATTTCATGTGAAAACAATTTCGCTTCGGATAATTACATGGACCCGCATCATCTGATTACACTTGATGAATACCTGGACGGTGATGGAAATGCGCGGATGGGCGATGGAGATGGGACGTAATGGGAAGAGGGAGAGAGGGAGGAAAAAGAGAGTAAAAAATAAAAGGGTAGCGCGATCCATCAATTTGGAAGGGATCGCGCGTAAGAAAAGCACTTTAGCCGTGTTTACATGTGAGGAGAGATTTTCCAAAGGGGATTTCCCTATGAAAACAGCGCAAGAGAGATGAAGGAGAAAAAAGAGAGAGGAACGAGGGTGGCCACCCTCGCATGAAATACGAAATCTGGACGTTGAAATCGACGTGAAATTGAAAATTATCAATTTGAATATGTTGCGGCAATATAATATAAATTATAGAAAAATATTTTATCTGATATGATAAGAGACACCATCTGTTGGTTGGTGTTTATTCAATATTGGATGAAAAAACTATTTGCTGTACATAACTAATGTAGAAACTTTAAAAGTGAATTAATATTTACCACTATGAATACTGTGGTCCCACACAAGTCTTTAAATTATTATATAAAAAAAACTGTTAATTAGACATATAATACATAGATTATGAAATTAGTTGACTTACTCTTGTAATTATTTAATAATTTTGTTCCTATTTATAATTAGGCTATTGTTTATTTATTAATATATTATTAAATTCTGCTTTGTTAACAGTGCATCTCCTCTGTGTGCTCGTGCCTCTCTAATTAACTGAATTCTATACATGCGTGTAATGTAATCCTGCATCTAGGTGCATCAAGTCTAATGAGTTTCGCAGTGTGCACAGTGATGAGGGGCGGGAGATGCGGGCAATGTTTGCCTGTCAATGCCATTGGAATTTAAGAAACGAGCTCGTTAATTGGAGGAATCAAAGCCCAGCCATTCGCTTGATTTTCTTTGGTCGCGATTCCTTCCTCGTCATTCGAGAGATAGAGTTAATTACGAAGGGAGAGAGAGAGAGAGAAGGAGTGAACTAATCAGCTTGTCCTTTTGAATGACTGAAGATGTCACCGATGCATGGGATTTGTATGCAGGAGAGGTCTCGTGAGTTGAAGAGGTTTGGGGGGACGGTTGGTCGGCGGTTTGCGCTCCGAGTGAATCCACTTAACTTTTGGGGGGGTGGCGGTGGTTGTTTTCGGTGGGACGCGCCTGTATAATAAACGTCGCTATGAAAAGCCATCCGTTCTCGGGGCAAACAAATAGACCACCCCTCGCATCTCATCCCACCGGTGCATGTGGAGATGTGTGTATGTATTCGGACCTTTCTCTCGCTCTCGCGCGGAATCCCTTCATCTCGGAAACGCTGTTTGCCGGCAAAGTTATAATTGCAAATCGTGTATTTCGGATGGAAACACCCGAAACCGACCTCCGGTATAGCAGCAGCAGCAGCAGCAGCAAGTCATAGCAGTAGTAGGCTGCATTCAGAGCTTCGCTCATTTACGATACGAGCAATTATACCGAACCTGTCGACTTCCTTCCTATCAAATGAATACGAATCCAATCGATCGTTTCCATAAATAAACTACCATTGTCAACACAACAGACAATAACAACAACAAAAACTGAGCAGACAATGCATAATCTAAGGAGACAGACCTCTTTAGGTTGTCACTCGCAGGATTTCTGCAGAAAAGATGGTATTTTTGAGGTGCTGACTGCGACTACAATGGTCGCTTGCATCGGGCAAATAAATTCGTATTCCGCCGCAGAAGCTTTCACCCTAATAATACAAAAAAGGAGACTTAATTCTCGCGTGAAATGGATGTTGGCGTCTTCCGTTTTTATTTCGCGATTCATCTTTTGTGATGCTCCACCAACCAGCCAAACGGGGAACTAATGATCTAAAGTAATTCATTGTATTTGAACATCTAAAACTCCCGTGCTCAAATGAAATTTGCAAGGTATATTATATAAATATTTTACAAAAGAAAAATGCTTCTTTCATTTGCATACAAGTTAATTCAATTACTGTTGAAAGCTGTACTTTCGCAAATTGCATTTCTTAACGACTCGCTAAATGGTTGTTTCCAAACAACGTTATTATTATTATACAATGCATTTAGAAATTGTTTTTTGTTTGATTTTTTTAATAATTTTAAATGTTTTCATCTCAATTTAATACAATTAATAATAATAATGATTACAACATTCACAAACAGATAAAAGATGTTACATTAATTTATTTTAATTCGCATTCTAAATAATTTTTTAACTAATACGAATCAATGTTTGTCAGTTTTTATTGCATATTTTTATTTTTACAATATTCACTAAATCAACATTTTCAAGTTGGTATGCTTTTCAAATGGGGAAGTATGATCATTTTTTGATGCTCATACTTCTTAATTCTTACCAAATTTTGATTCTTCTAGTTTCCTTCTTTGTGTATCTGTTGCTATCCCTAACACTGATATTAAATCATTTCACTCGGTAAAGGAGAGAACCTGACTTTGTTTGAATTAGTGTTTCTTTTAAAATAATTATAAATAAAAGAAATCAATTGTATAATTAATATAAATTATAAACAAATACAAAAAGTGTAGTTTGCTGTAATTTCATGTTATTTCTCATAGATAAAAATAAACTTCCCTTATTTGATTACAGAATGAATTATTAAGAACTGACTACTTTCGTGTGTAATTTAATTAAAACTTGCGTAATCATTATCACGAAACAACTCTGGTCATTATTCTTTTTATACGGTTTGAAGACTTTGAAATACTTTTTGTAATTAGATTTCCGCTAATGTATTGTATACTTATAGGTTATTGACCTTAATTAGTAATTAATAAAAATGTCGATGTATAGCTGATAAATTTGTTACTAGTTCAATTTGCTAATTGAAATTACAAAAAAATGTTGTAATATTTTATTGCATTCAAATTAAAATTTTAAAATACTATTAAAAAAATGGACAGAAAGTCCTATGATATAGCATTTTGCTGCAATAAAAAAAAATCTTATTCTTTTTTATTTCTTATTTGTTTTCAACATCTTTATTGGTCCAAATTAGACCAAACGTCTATTGACTGATGTCTTTTTGTCAATTATTTCTTCATTTTATTGTTATGAATATATTTTTTGTAGTTGTTGCAATAAATGTAATTATTATAATAAAGTTACGTAAAAGTTTTTATTAAGATAAAAAACTATGGGCGTAAAAACTAGTCAAAAAATATATTTTTTTGTATATCATTTATTTATTCATAATCTATCACAAATAAGACATTAAGCAAATTTGTAACAAAATAATAACTGCCAATAGCCCGTTATAACAAATGATTTTTTTATTTGTGTCTGTTGCAATAAATATTATTATTACTTTTCTTAATTAATTTGACATTTTATGAATATATATAATGAATTGTAAATACTTGTTGTAGTTTGAAAACTTTTGAAATAATCTCAATTTAAGTACTGAAAAACACACAAAGTATATGTGTTTCGGTTCTGTTCCGGTTCTGCGGTTCGAGCGAGGGCAATTAAGTTGCGTATGAAAGTTTGATGGGGGAGGGTGGGATTTTCTTTTAACTCCAGTTTTACGTATGTTTCTGAGCCATCGGCAAAATGGCTCGTAAGCCCGACGCGAAAGAGGATAAAACGGAAGGAAAAGGACTTAGCAATATAAAAGAGAGACAAAAATAGGATAAATAAAAAGGTGGGACATTAACAATTTACGGTCATCCCCATAAAGAGTTTGGCTTATTGCCGGTACGTGTCCAAAAATGTGCGGCGCGGATAATATTAGATAATAAATACATTGTGTCACCTCCTCCTCCCCCTCGTCCCTTCTTACAAACCGGTTTTCGGGGTGATCAATTTAACGAGAGCGCAGATTTTGAATATTTCACCGAAAATGAAGGGATCGGTTTTATATCTATATATATACTTAAGTATAATATCCGAGCTGAGAAATAAGGATTATATGGTGTTTATAAATTGGCCGGACCACTGCAAACACCCTGCAGACCCTAACCGACATTGACCTAGGTACGACCACGCAAATATTATCATTATTATGACTACCCCTGCGACCCAAAATCTCGGCCCTCCGGCTCGGCAGGAATAAGATCGCAGGAATAAGGGCACGCACCGTCTGCTCCCTATCCGTCCCTCCTTCGTTATATACACATTGTCCTGGATCCTTTATCTCTTCTTCCACATCCACTGTCGGCGCAACAATACAAGATTTAGGGCCGGATATTAGCACTTTTATTGCCCTGGAAGGAATTTATCGCGTTCCTCCGCTAATTACTTATAAAGCTTTAAATGGGCGAACGCTCTTTTTCTCCTCCTTCAACCATATCTCTTAAGACGGAAATTAATGAACGCAATTTATTGAAGATTATATAATAAACTAATTTAAGCAAGACAAAAAAGGAGAAGTTGAAAAAGGAAAAGATGGAAACGAGGCTGCAGGGATTAGGCTCCTCCGAGATATTTATGCCGAGGTAATCGGGGCCGGCTTTTGTCAGTCCTGGAGGTTACTTAATAATGTGGATGGCATTCTTGCGCAGAATAATGATGCTGTGTGTATGTGTATGTTTCTATGGAAATGCAACATCGATGACAAAAGAAAAGCCGCAGTGTTTCCTTTGCTGGAAGCCCCAGGGGGCGGTGGGAAGAGGCAGGAAAGAGGAGGAGGAGGACGGGTGGATGTGTGACATTTGACACGGACCACCATTATCAATTCCGTTTGTATGGATGCATGCGGCATACATCACGAACCGCCGCCCCCGCATAATGCCGACGAACAATGATCGCATTCGCTCGCGCGGTTCGACACACGCATTACACTGCACCATCCTCCATCCAGCATGATGGCCACCTCCAACAACCACCGCCCCTTCGTCATCTCGCAGTGAATAGTTGCTTTAATAGAAGAAATTTACGGCCTCTCTCAATTTCATCATCGTGGTAATGGAGCAAGTTTCTCTTCATCTTTTACATTTTGATAATCCTTTTTTTCTTCATTAGAAAATTGTACAATAATTCAATTATCTAAAATGCTTACTATTTTCACTAAATAGTATTGCCTACGGTGTAATGCTGTTCTTTGTATTTTCTCCTAATTTTTTCAAATTAGGCGATGATAGGATTGTAACAGACCTTACGATGAGCAAGATTAAAATAATGAACACCAATTCTTTTTTAAGATTAAAGAACAAACTTATTATTATTATTTATATACAAACAGCCAAGTACTAGCTCTTTATATCTAGATGAAGGGCGGTATAACTGACTAAGCCCATTTAGACTATTAAAAATAGTATACAACTATCAATAAACACGACCGTCTTCCATGATGGTCAGAACTCAACTCACCGCTATCAATTTCATATCACTTCTTCAACATATTTCTTGCACATACAAATACTTTTTAATTTATAACGTTACAGGATATTCATTTTGTTTTCAATTGTTCAATCTTTATATATTTCTTTTCGGGCAAAAGAATTAATACAATTAACATCGATATGCTCCACGGAATAAAACCACCACCAGCATCCCCCATCAGGCCTACTAATTTATGCCCGGGCACGAGCAACAGTCTCGCATTTCCAGCAAACATTGATCATCCCGCAATCTGCGCGGATTACGCCAAAATCCCAAAAGATTTATTAATTTTAATGTGCACGTACGCCATGCGCACAAACTTTTCAATTCTCGTAAGTTCCGATTGTCCTGAGAGATGGGATAAAATCGAATTTACTCATTTCCGTTTCAAAAGACGATTCCAATCATTTAAACATGAAAATATATGAAAATTCCATAAAATTCTTTATTTTTAGAGGTTTCTTTAACTACTATACTATAACTATACCCAATGGTTTGGGTATTTGTAAAATAGATAGTAATATTCAAA
The DNA here is from genome assembly GCA_018845635.1 of Nicrophorus orbicollis. NCBI lineage: Eukaryota > Metazoa > Arthropoda > Insecta > Coleoptera > Silphidae > Nicrophorus > Nicrophorus orbicollis. The sequence continues at coordinate 180,988 of JAFMTC010000210.1, forward strand.
AGAGTGGGAGCAACTTTTGTGGTTTATTTAGAAGGATAGAAGGTTGTCAAAGAGGAATAAATTAGTAAATCATTGCAATGTGAGCTGTTGCTTGTGACTTACGATACAGTAACATATTTGAAGATACATTTTCAAGTTATTGAACATTGGTTAAAAATTTATGGCAAAGCATATGGAGCAGAAATTGTAAATGGTGAATATTATCATGAAAACGAAATTATTTATAAGGAATTGTCTGGAGGAACTATTTTAAATAGCAAATGAAGGTATTGTGTTAGATTAAAATTTAATTAATACGTGCTATAGATTTCATTAATCTTAACTATAGAAATGTAGAAATATATATATTTTTCTAATTAATATTTTTCTTTTCATATTATTTATGTTTTCATTTATTTCATTAAATTATATTGAAAATTGAAATGAATATACATATAATCACACCGAGATTTGCCACCAAAACTACGTCCATAACCGTCCGAACGACCTGCTCCATTCAAAAAACAAAATCGTCCCTCTCCTCGATAGATACCACTCATTTTACCTTAAATTCCTCTCAAAAGATTCCAATTTATCCTCTTTCTGCCTTGAAATCTAACCCTACATATACCCTGTACCTGTTGTCCCTATAATTATGTTCTTCCTTCCAGAGGCTGTTTTTTCCTATGAAATTTCATAAAGTATTGTTCATTTAGTTGCATTTAATACTTGTATATAGTTGATTATTTATACTTCTTTCATTGTCAATAATCAAGGATAGCTTTGTGCTAACCTTTCGCTTATTAACATTTTATTTTAATTACTTTATGTTAGTATTTATATTATTATACAGTTAAATATACAATGTTAATATATAATATAATATGATTATTAATTACTGTTCTTAGATTAAATGAGGATATTAGCTTTATTGTTTTATTCGTGTGTGTAGTGTAGACGTTGCTTGCTTTGCGGTCAAAGCCTTAATCTTGGAACCGAATGAAGCTTTTATAGAAGCATATTGTATATTAGATAGCGCCTTATGGCGTTTAATATCTGAGAGTGTGTATTGAGGTTCTGCAAAGAATAAGAAGAAAAAATACGTGTCTATGTATTAGGTTCTATACGTATGTGTATATATAGATATAATCTCATACAGTCTCGTGGAATATGTGTGTGTACGTGGTGAGTCGTAAATTGGGATTGCTGGGGCTCCAACATAATAGTTCTTTTCAGCCGAGCTGAAATGATTTTCGTGTTCATAATCGGGTGGCCAATCGGACGTTTAATGGCTCTTTCGAAAACGTGTCCCCCGTCACGTCACCATCCCTCTGTGACAATTAAACTTACTCACACTTGCAATACAGCACATTTTTTCTATTTTTTTTTTGGTTTATTTTTGGACCTTCAGCATTCATTACAGATGTAACATAATTGTTGTTACGTAATAATAATAAATAAATATATATGAAAATTAGTTAAGCATTGGTACTAAGTGGACTTTTATAGAAAATATATATTTTTTTAAATGAAATGTCTAAGATAATGATTTCATTACATTTCTATCAAAATGAATTCATGAAATATATTTTTTTCAGTAGCTGAGCCACATGTTGCACGCAACAACTTTTGACGAATATTTGTTAGGTCGATAAATTATTGGCTTGTTAAAAGTATTAATAGGCACATTTGCTCAGATACTTATAATATTATTCATATTTATTGTAACAGTCACATAAACCGATAAAAATATAATAATTAGCTGTTGCAAAGAGATATTGTAAAAAAATATTATTAAAATGTATAATTAGACCTTATTATTAGCAAAAGGCTTTCTATCAGTTTTTCCTTTGAAAGGAAATACTTGTGAATTGGACATATCAAGTTGTTAAAGACTCTTGTCTTACATAAATTAATAAACCTCTTCAAAAACGTGTGTTCTAACAAAATACCAGCCAAGGTATTCATAAAATTATGTAAGAATAGTGTTGAGTTTTCAAACTATTTTTAATACCTATGTTTCATATATTAATAGTTTTATGTACAACTCTGTTACATTATGAACACGTTCTGAACATTATTTAAAAAATTGTACATTCAAAATGTTTCATCAATTACTTTGATAGATAACTTTGTTACATTCTGAAATTAGATAAGTGAATATTATTACAACGGTTTTTACAACTTTTTTAAAAGATTGAATGATTTGCTGAAAATACCTTTCTTATAGACTAAATCTTAATGTATATACCCAACCTCGTATTTCTGGTGAACTATAGAAACATATAATTATTATTGAATGAATATCAAATTTTTGAATGGCTGAAAAAAAGATGTAACTTTTTACGCTTTATTTTAGAAATATAATATGATTGGAATAAATGTAGTTTAAGTTAATGTTGTTCATGTAATGAAATTATATGAATCATTTTAAATATAGCCATCATTCATTTTACATATTACATCTGTAAATACTAATCGAAAATATAATTAATAAAAATATTACTACTTTATGAATGTTAATTATTTATTGACAAAACATGAATAACAAAAAATATATTTTTGGAAACTTGTGACAACAATAATTTGGATCAACTTATCTTTGTGAAAGCCGTTTTTCAATAACGAATTTGTTAAAATAAAGATTCAGAATAAGCAATTATGATTTTAATGACATGATTTTTATATGTACAGCGAATGTACAAAAGTATAAGATACTAGGGCAGAAAAATCTATGGTATATAGCCCTTTGCAGCAATAGTTTTTTTTTAGGTATTTCCATTGTTTTCGGTTTGTATTATTCTTGCGGTTGTTGCAATAGTTATTACTAAAAGAAACTAGGATAATATGTTTCACACATGTTTATTGAGAGCTTTCTATAGATTTTATTTTCATATATTTTTTTATTAATTAAAATTTAGGAAAACGAAAAAAAGGTGTCAGATTTTTTGTTTTCCTCTGAAATCGAATTGTGACAATGTTACACGATAAACACGTTTTGTAGATTGATATGAAGCCTCTCTCAATATGTTTTTTGTGTTTCGAATAAATAAATAAATGGTGTTATCGAAAACGTGTTTGTATTTTCGGTTTTGTTTTTATTCGAGCGGTAAATATTTTGAAGGGCCTTTTGTTCGGAGTTCGGACAATGGGCCTCGACGGGCTCGAAACTCTCTAATTAATATGACAAGTAATAATGGAAATGACGGAAACAAAAGCGACAGAAAAAATACGGGGATGGAGAGAAAGGCAGGAAGTGGAAGGATGCTCGAAAAGGAAGGAATAGGGAGCAAGAACAAAAGGGACAACTTTATGAATTCCAATATATACACGCACAAACGGCGAAATTTGCATAAATATAATAATCCGCGTCGAAAAGGGCGAAACTTGTTGCCAGAACCCAATTAATTTACGAATCCCTGCGTAACAGATGTACTCGAATATCATCCATCCGTTATTGATTGTTCATCAAGTCCTCCCTCCATTTTCTGAATTACGACAGCAATCGCAGAATGCTATAAAGTCTGAAATCTTGACTTGAATAAATACATACACAAAAAAAGCACGTAATGCGTTGTAATAAAGTTTGCGCGAGTTTTCAATTACTGATTTTCATTGAAGGCACGGAGCAGCGCGTATAAGCTTTTTCTGTGTGAGGAAGGGTGGAAAAGAGGCAAAAGCTCCCGAGATTTACGACTATTGTTCCGACTCATTTACAATTGTATTATTTTAAAGTCATCTCCGTCATCCATTTTCCTCCGCAGGCTCGCAGAAATGATCATTCGGTTTGCCGCGCGAAACTTTTCGTATGCTAATTGACTGCTAAACGCCAATGTAATTCCGCGCCTCGCGCAATACTTCGGCAATCCTTTAATCCGCGTCGCATTGTCCTATGAGTTATATAAATGCGTCGTAACTTTCACGAAACCGGGCCAAATGCCACCGTACGCCCCCATCTTCAAACACAATTTATCTTCATTTCTATTTTTTTTTTCTGTAAATATTAAACTTTTCCGTATACTTTAATGCCTTCATTCAGGTTGCTTCAGATTAAATCCTGGTCATAATTTAACGAAAGTTTTGTAATGCTCCTAATTAAAAAAAGGATCGCGCTTTATGTACGTACAATGAAATTTTGTAAATTAATCATGATTAATGTAAGGACAAAGCAAATTGTATGTGAAATTATTCAGTCAGTACTTTATGTAAATGTTTATCTTTCGTAATTAAGATTTTTCTTAGAAATTATATATGCAATTTATATTTATTTCTTCATTTTAAATATATCTCACTAGCTTCTTGCGAGTAATTTATGTTTTATTGAAAAACTATCCATTTTTTAATGATTAGAAAATTACAAATAATAGAGACGTCTATTTGTAGCCCAATTCTATTTTTCACAATATATTTATAATTTACTTGTATTAACGTTTCTAATTTAATGTTAGCATTTGTAAACAATAATTGTGAGTTAATGGCTTAACTTCATTATTGATAATGTCCGAAAGTTTGGATTTTAAAATTTTAGAGAATTGTAGAAGATTATTTCGGGTTCGTCTCTTTTATATGGTTTTTGGGGTCGTAAAACTTAAGCCTCTTATTTCCTTATCCAAAACATCTGTTTAATACGTGGGCGGATACAAAATTACCGAAGACATTGATGAAATTTCACTAAGAAACTATAGTTTTAGTTTTTTACAAGTACACCCATATCTCGCTTTACGGCCTAGATACGTCCCACTAAACTTGGCCCCAAAGTGAAAGGCCGTATAAGGAATAAATTATTGCGCTTGCGCACGATTGGCAACATGTAGATATATCGACATGGAAAATAAGTTTTTTTGTTAGTATAGCGAAATATTTTAGGCCGTAAATCGAAAAAGTGCTTTAATTGAAGATATGCCGTATAAAGAGCGGTGTAATATCGTATAAAGAGGGATTTGTGTAATGTCGTATAACAAAAGAGGAAAATTTTCCGATCTTTTTTGATACATTTAAAATATATGAAGGACTACTAAAACGTGCATTAAACTCTACAAATATTGGATATGATTTACGTGTCCGTATTGTTGAATCATCGAGAAACAATTATGATAAATACAAAAAGCACATACAAAACTATATTAAAATTTTGACAAGAAAATCTCATTATACAGATCTTATAACCCTAATAGAAAATATCTACATCGTGATCTAACTCTCAAAAAAATATTTAATTTATAAAAACCAAAAGTGGATATGATAGGGATTTTATACACAAAATATAGTTGAGAAGTATATTTTGTTTGCAATTTATATAGTTAGAATTATATTGTTTTATTTTGTTATTATGAAATATAAAATGAGTTTTATTTTGTTTTTTCATTTAAACTAAGTAGAATTAGACTTCAGTTCCTTAAATTTTTAAATAACTAATCTAATTGTTAATTTTTAAATGAGCTTAATTTTATTTGTGGTATGGAAACACATTTTAGATTCTCTCAGAATGTGTGATACATTTGTATATTTTAATTCTATCAAAATGCAAACTCTTAAATATTCCAATTTATACATAAATGGACTTGTCATTTTTAAAATGAATAATAATTATTATTTTCATGTTTTAATTGGAAATTTAGATAACCTAGCAAAACATATTCTAATAAAAGAATATGTAATTAGGAACTAAACTATACTTTTATTTAATATATTAAAATCAACAGACTTTTGCTTGATTGAGTAACCACGACAGTAAAGAAGTTAATTAAAATCTTTAAAATAGATTCTATGAAGGGAATATGATTTTAAACTTATTGATCTATTTTTTTTGGATTATGTTTTTATAAGTTATACCTTTTGAAACGCTGCATAGTATTAATACCGTGCAGTGATTGGGTGTCCTTTGAGGTTTGCGCTTTCGTCCACGTAAACACACACTCGAATGACACGCCTGATATTCAATTTTCCGGCCCTTTTGTTTTGTTAATTATTATTCGAAATACATTATTTATTGCGCTTCGCTTTAATCAGAATTCAATTATAAAATATTGATTGGACCGCTTCGCGAAAGGTTTTCGCGGTCCACGATTTCAAAATAATAATAATTAATATTTTATATTAAAATATACACATTTATATGTATATAAAGAGTATGATTAATGTAATCTATTTTTTCATGTAATTGATTCATAGTACGCAATTATTTTCTGCATTGTTTTATTTAAATTTTTCATGTTTTTTTGTAATAATTGAATTTTGTTCATGTCTATTATGTATTTCTGTGATAAACTTTTAAATTTTAATAGTTAATTATATTTTTTACAGCAGAAATAGCAATTATTATAAATATTATTATAATAATATTTCTATTATTCAATCGCTGTTTTTTTCTTAAATTATATATATTGGTTTATAATTAAATATTTCAGTACTTGAATTGCTAATAACTTAATTAATAACAAAAATAAGTTAATTTTATAACATTTCTCTTCATTTAATTAAATGTTGTTTAAATAAAATAATTTTGAAAATGAAAGAGAATGCTTGAAACTGAAAAGCGAAATTTCATAAAAAGGAATAATAATCATTTACCATATTAATTAATATAATTAATTGGATTGCTTTGTAATTCGTTCCAAATATAATTAATCATAATTGTATAATGCGTTTCTAACATCAATGGGATATTCGATATGCATGTGTATATAATTTGTAGGCATTTGCATTGATAATATTTTGGCTATTATATATATATACATTTATATATTGTAATGCAATGCAAATAATTTTGCTGATGTAACAATTTCGATATTCGATTTAGTTGTAATTGCGTTTGTTTTCATTAAACATCGTTAATATTTACTTTGTTTGCTTTCATTAATTTTCAATATTTGGTCGAAATTGATGGTTGCGAAATTGCGAAGTTCCGCGGTTTTGCAATGATAACATTATTGAATATAATATTGATTAATGACAAATTTTTAGAGTTTGTCTCAATTTTACAATACTGTGTTTATATGGAATGAATGTATCAATATTGAACGTAGCAACTAATAATATGGAATATTACGATTTTTTTTTGTATTTACATCATAATTTAGTTTGCAAACTGAGTTATATGAAGATCATAAATTGGTTGGATTGGGAATGGGTAAATATAGGATGTTATTATATAATATATTATCATATTTTTGGATTTACGCCACAATTTGGTTTGCAAACTGAGTTAAGTTTGAATCTAATATGGATGGATTTGGAAAGGGGCATTGCATTTCGCTATAACGGCCCTCTTCAATTAAGGCACGTTTTCGATTTACGGCCTAAAAACTTCGCTATAACAGTAAGAAAAAAACGTTTTTTCCATGTCGATATAATTGATTCCTTGTACGGCTTTTCGCTTTGCGGCCAAGTTTCATGGAACATATCTAGGCCGTGAAGCGAGGTATGGGTGTATTACTATTTTTGTATTTATGCTGTAAATGTATACCACCATTATGTAGGTTAACTGAATTAAGGGTGTGATCATAAATTGGTTGAATTGGGAATAGGTAAATATATGATGCAATTATATAGAATATTACCTTTTCTTTGTATTTACGCTATAATTTGGTTTGCAAACTGAGTTAAGTGTGGATTAAATTCAATCGATTTGGAAAGGGTAAATATGGAATGTAATTATATAGAATATTACCATTTTTGTATTTATGCTGTAAATTTATAATACCATTAGGTGGGTTAACTTTGTTGAGGGTGTGATCATAAATTGGTTGGATAAGGGGGAAAGGGTGAATACATTTATTACGGAGTGGCGAAATAATTCGTTGACCCAAAAAGTGATTGTTTATCGCGCACCCGGAGATATTCCTACATATTACCTAACGTGATTTATGCGCATCTTCACGCAAATATTCTCCTAGGTTTTATGTTACGGAAGTAAGTTTTTTTTCACTTCCTCTCTCTCTCTCTCTCTCTCCACTTCTCACTGTCTTTCCGTGTGTGAGTCTTTCCGAGGTGGCCCTCGAGCATTTCCCCATTTTTTTCTTCGCCTCCCGGTTTTCCCTTTTGCATAAAATAACTTTTGGGTCCTGAAAATTCATAACCACCATATTGGCGTGGAAGCGTATAAACTTCGGGAGGGATATTTATAAGGGGGGTCGAAACGCGCGACATCCCCGACGGATTCAAACTTATATTGGTTTGACGTGGAGGGTGAGGGAGAGGAAGAAATCATAAAAACAAACACATTGTCGTGTTTGCCGAATGCCGCTCAATTCTTTCGCAGCGAGGACTTTCTTTATGCCCTTCGATACTCCTTTTTTTTATTATTCGTCGTCATCGCCGTCCCCCCTTTTTTTATTTTCCCCATATTTTTTCGCTCCTTCCATTGTATTATGCGGATTATTTTGCGTTCGCGAAATTTTCGCCATACACGAAATTTGCATTACCGGAATTCACTCTATACCTCGCCGCTCCCATGGGGCGACCGCTCCCAAACATACATCACTTGCAAGAATAAGAATACAAAAGAAAATGCGAAACAGCGGAGCAGAGGAATCACTTTCAAGACAATCTTAATTTATGATACGTTTTCCATGTATATATACATTTATTTTTTGATGGAATCAATTCTGCCTTTTCATTCCTATGCGCTTTGCCAATTTCTTTATGAAAGCTTCGCTCTTTTTTTGTATTTGTTTCTTCTTGCTTCAATATTGGTTACTTTTCGTGGGGGTTGGAGGAGCTGCGAGACGGCAGTAGGCATCGTTTCAATCCCGATTTCCTCCCTTTTATATTACTGTAAATCTTTTGAAAGTTTAAGATAACGTTCGTGGGGGGGTAGTTTTGCTCCCGCCCGA
>JAFMTC010000210.1:190651-213479 GCA_018845635.1 Nicrophorus orbicollis
ATTTACTCAAAATTCCCAATAAGGCTCCACATCCAACAACAATCAAGAAATCTTCCACTGTGTTCCTAAAACCATCCTGGGACATAACACCTGCTTATTCCAAACCTTAACTCCCATTTAAAATAACTCAAGTCCAAAATAAAGACAAGATCCCACCACGTCCGATCCTTAACATTCTGTAATTCTGAAATATCAAGTGGAAATATTGAAATAGAATTTGAAAAAAAATGTTGTACAAAATCTGACAATTGTATTGATCTTTCTAATTCTTTTTTTTTGGTAAATTATTTATATAAATGTTAATCATTTTTTCAAGTGTAGAAAGACTCCGGACTTTGATTTGTATCCGCTACTTGGACAACTTTATCCATTCTGTTAGTAGTCTCTCTCAAATTGATAAAATTGTGATACACAGTACATTTTTTAATCAAGAGTCAACATATCAGTTTTATGTCGTGATTGGATAAATTTTTGGGGAAATTTTCCATTCAGCCATCGATCCATTCGAAGATTGATTATATAAAAGACGGCTCTCTTTGATTTGTCGAGCAGATGAAAGAGTGTTGCCGAAGAGAGGCGAGATTTTAATCTTCTTTTCTCTTCCGTCCCCTCTTGCATTTCCGGGTGCTGCGAGAAAAATACATACATAAAAAGGACCATCTATATATGCATGCATAGTACAGTTCATATTTGTCGAGGCAAATATGAAAATTTTAATCAACATATTTCTCGTTTGCATTTCTTTCGCCTCGCGACCGGCATTGATTTAGTCGCCCGCTCTCATTCCTCTCTTTTTACTCATTTATTTGTTTACTGTTTGCGTGTCGCCGTTTCCTCGTTCATCACGGTTATTATTGTTGTCTTTGTTGCGGTCGTTCCTTGAGGTTCAAAGGGCGTTTGCTGCAGCGTGGGCATTTCCTCGTGATAATGGATTGATCCTCGTTTCGGCCATTTGAATCACAATAGACCCAATTAAGTTAACCACCTAGATCGTCTGTACTACCGCCGTGTCGAGCCTTTGGAACAGAGGCTCTTTAATTATTGGCCCTTTGTCACCTAATGGACTTCCCCGTAGCGGAAAGAACGCTCCCCCGTCCACCCTTGCATCTACCGCCCCACGTCGTATTTACTGCATCGAATATTGCGAAGCGATACAAACGTTTCGTCCTTTTTGTATAATGCATAGGATTCGAGCGAATCTTATCTATATATATCGAATGAATCTCAGATGGAAAGTCATATTTCATCCTCGAATTCAATTGGAATTTACTTGGAACAACGTTATTTCTTCTTTTGTCTCTATGAAATCCTTATAAATTGGCGTAGGTAGATGCTCTGTCTAAAGGATCATTAAGAATTAAGCCGTTAACAGTTGCCTCGGCGGCGGCTGCAGAGGCAGAATTAGTTCCATTAAACTTAAACTCGCGTTCTCCGAAGTGTTTAGTTTAAGTAAAACTTGTATCATGCACGGCTTTGTACTGGCTCCGGCTCCACGTCGACGCGGCCCCAGTAATTGCTAACAAAAGGGCCGCACCAGTCAATCGACACCACTGGAACATATTATCACTGTTTCAGCTTCAAAGCTAAACTTCCTCCACCTACCCAGCACGTTATACCATCCTCTGTTTTATCGTATATACACGTACTCCCTCGCACCCAGTGCCCTCTAATACCGGTAATAAAATTCCACAAAGTCGTGCTAATCATTGCTGCTCCACTGCAACTTTAATTATTACACAATGTATGTTATTACTCCCTACTCGTAACTATTTAAGAAAAATTGTTTTATTTACTTGTCATTATTACAACCGAATAATTATATATAGTAATTACACCCATACTTCGCTTTACGGCCTAGATACGTTCCACAAAACTTGGCTGCAAAGCGAAAAGCCGTATAAGGAATCAAAGATTGCGCATGCCCAAGATTGGCAACATGTAGATATATCGAGTTTTTTTGCCGTTATAGCTAAACATTTTAGGCCGTAAATCGAAAACGTACCTTAATTGAAGAGGGCCGTTAAAACGAAAGGCCGTATAAAGAGCTGCCGTATAGCGAGATATGGGTGTATATACAATTGAGATGGTATCACACGAAGTCAATAAGTACCTCTTCAATATATTAATTTATTAGGCCTAAGTTAGTATTATTCATAAATTACACAAATTATTCATTATTAAAAATTTATATATTTTATCATCTTCATTAGTACAAATTGGGCCAAAGGCTTATTGATTGCTCTATTAAATTTAAAAAAACAAGTATTAAAATTTTCAATAGAATGAAAATGAAGAACTGTATTTTCCAAGACTGGTTGGACTCTTACACTATTTCACTATAGTGAAGATATTTAAAATATTAGCCTAAATATAAAATAATATCAAAGAAAAACCCAAAATAAAATCATAAGTTAGTTAATTATTTAAATTGAAATGAGAATCATTATAGCAACAGTTTTTTTTAATTGAAATGGTCATTTATTTCTGATAAAGTGAATTTAAAATAATAATGATTAAAATTTAATGATAATAAATTAATTTACAAATTACTTTATACTAAAATTCAAGCTAAATTCAGAATGCGTGTATTATTTTAATGACATAATGTATGAAACAAAAACAGTACTTTATTAATATAACGTCGATGTAATTTCGGTTGAAAAACCGTTAAATTGAAAATTAACATTTCACGGATTTCGCCGAAAACGAGAAGCGTTGCAACGTTAATGAACAGATTGCGCTGGTAATTAGTTATTAATAAAATTATTCGATATTAATTCCAAAATAATGCGGATAAGTTTTAATTATTTTCCGAACGCCAAAACGTATGTTAATCACGTCGAAACAATCCACTCTCGAACGTAATGAAAACGTTGCGCAGCGGCAACGGAGCCATGGTTTTAATTAAACATATTTTAATTTGCATAACGTTGTAAGGTATACGTATAATAATGGACGTCCGTAACGAACACTGCTCCACTTGTATTTATATAATTATATATATATATTAAAAAAAATATATGAAGTAAAACAATGAAGCATTCATATTATAAACATTTCCATAGCTCATGTTATTTATTTAATGTATTGTGGTCACGTTACGTGTAATTATTTGTAAATTGTTGTGAAATGAAAATACAATTGAAAATTTTGTCATTTGTGAAAATATAATTATTTAATTATAAAACGTATTTTATTTATTTATTTATTTATTTATTTAAAGATATTTATTTGTACAAACAGGGCCAAAGGGCTTATGATTGAGGTTTTAAAAACTATTTTAAATTATATTCATAATTTTATCATTACTTTGTAAGTATTAACATAATTGTTTAACAATAATTATTGTTGAAATAAGTAAAAAAAATAAGAACATATTCTTATAATAATCATATAAAAATAATGCATATAAACTATTATAATAGATTATTTTTTTAGGTCGAAATTTTTAAGATTTACTATGTTCCGGCGCATCCACCATATATTATGTAAAAGTTTGGTTTAGATCATTTAACAATTTATCTGAAATGAAGGAAATAATTCAAAGATTTGATGGTGTGGGTTTACAGTAATCTTTATTTACAAACAGATAAAAGGAGATATCGTACCAACAATTGTTGGAAATCTACTAGTAAATCGAACACAAATAAATTGGCTTAAAAAGTGCAACATATTAAACTTACCACATGAAATAAATGAATTTATACAGATGGATTTTGTTGAGCTCCTCATTTACATGATACTTGTATAATCAACAAATTTCCTTAATATATTGTATTTATTTGAAAAAAAAAACAGGCAATAAGCTCCAGTTTTGACAGTAGTTATATTAGTATATATAATTTGATTAGTAAATGTTATTTGTATTCCTAATATTTTACATAAATTGTAATTGATTATTCCGAAAATTCATGAATTATGACTCGCCGAGAAATGATTTACGTTGTTATTCTCGGGAAAGTTATGTGGGTTACTGGGTGCATATTTTTTTTTCTTATTTACTTTGAGAAGAAGCTATTTAAGGTGCGGTGATTTTGCTCTTGCGGCCGTTCGGTTTTCTTTGGCAGCGATTCGGAAGTTCGGCCGGTAATAACTTTAAATGTAATCTTAAGCTTCCACTTTGTGGTTTATCCGGTTAGTTTATGCGTTTATATCCGCCGCAAACTCTGTACGCCGCTGCCATACATATATTCCGCCATGTATCAGATGCAGGGCAACCGGAAATCTATTTACGCCCGACCGGCTCACTTCGCTTCCGCCTTCCCCCCTCTAACACTATTAATTAGAACACCAACATCCAACTTTCCGAAAGCAAGAGGTGTAAAGAATTTTCTGCATAAAGAAATATTGCAGCGGGATTGCCGTGTGGGTGGATTTTTGTTGCCAACCCCCCCGATCCCCCACCCCGATTGTGTCGTAAACTGTTGTAGAACACGAAAAGAGAATCTAATCCATCTCGACGGGTCTGAAAGTTTCGGGATTTACGGCTGCACGGCAGTAAAGCAATTCGGATCTCTTCGCGTTTCTCCTCTCTCTCCTCGCCCCTCTGGCCCCAAGTAGAAGATAAGATTGATGTCTCACTTTGGTGACCGCATATGTTCTGTCCCACCATCTCCCAACACACGCACTAAATCGATACGAAGCTCCTCTCCTCTCATCTGTCGACCAGAAACCCCTGAATTATGATCCGAGTTTTTCTTTTGCTCAAACGCGCAAAAGAAAAGGGGAACCGAGGAAAAAATCTGATATTTACTTTATAACAAGCTTTTTTGCGCCCTCCTGTATAATTTGGTCGGGCCGAGTGGCGGTGGTTTTAGATGGGTATAGCCCGGAGACCTAAGGAAAGGGAAGAAAGAAAAAAAAAATATATATATAAAAATTGAGGCCCATTTTGAGGCTTACGCGAACGACGCGCAATTTTCCCTCAATAATATTTTGAATAAAGTGGATATCCACCGTTTTATGCCCTCATCCTCCCCGGGGAAGCTACGCCAAATGGACGCACGCCCTTCTCTGATATTACTTTTCAGACATCCCCGTTGCCAAAAAAAAATGTACAAAAAATATGTATCCATGTAAAATATTTCACTTTTGTAATTAAGGCAAGTGCGAATTGGAACATGTTAATAATAAATTTACATTATAATCTTTAAATTCTGTAAAAACAATAGTAAAAAAACTTTATTATGTTGCATTTTTCTTAAACTTTTTACTTATAAAATATTTTAATAGATAATTTATATTGATTTGCGGCTTTCTTGATTACTAAACTAAATATTGACATAGTAAGTAATATTCATTTCTTTTCGTTAGTTTGATTCACTAATTGGTCATAAGAATCCATAAAACTTTAAGACCTGGATATACTTTTTTTATAATGGTTACTGCCCTATCTCTGATCTTTTAAGTCCTCATCAACCTCACTACTTCCTTAATTTGCCGATAGGCAAATGCATGAAACATTAGTCAGTGTTAGGTTTAGAACCAGCACCATTTCGCATTACATTTTGTGATTCTCGGACTCATAACCATTCGGCCAAGAGTTGCAATAGATAATTGAATAATATGTAATTAAGTAAACTAATTAATTTTATTACTGATTTAGTATTTACGATTTTTTTTGTTTGAAATTAGATTCTCAATTGTATGAAATGTCTGTTAATAATGCTTTTCTCTTCACAACAGGGTGTGCCAAATAAAATATAAACAAATATGTATACATGAAAAATAATTCACTTTTACAAGTGCGATTAAAATGAAAAGTCTTAATATTAAATGTATAGTCTTTAATTTTCTTAACGTTTTAATACATAGAAAAGTTCTTAGTTGTCAATATATTTACTATTTTCTTATAAATATGTATGAATAGATTCTAATAACATTATTTTTATTAGCTACAAATGCAACCAAAGGGGTATCAACATAAGTCTTTCTCCCCATAATTGAAGTCATTATATTGATTTGAGTTTTACTGAATTTATTACCGTGGTAAAATTTCATATGTTATTTCTTTTATTTTGTTTAATTTACTTATTGATCAAGATAAACATTTAAACTTTTATATATTTGTGCATGTTCTTATTTAATTAAAGAAACACAATTTTATTATCATTTTTCTTTTGATTTTTGTTTCCAAGCTAATTGATATTGTAATTTATATTCTCAATTGTATGATGATGCTAATAATAATAATTATTATTATATTTGTCTACAGACCTAAAAATGTATAAAAAAAAGATATGAATGCATTAAAAATGTTCGCAATTTCGAACTATATACTATTTTCTTATATTAATAAATTATAATAATAATAATTTCTTTATTAGCTACAGATGCGACTAATAGTCTATTGACCAACGTTTTTCCACTCATAAAAATAGTAAATTTATAGATTTGCATTATTCTTGGTTACTAAACTGAAATTATAATTGTGGTAAAATTTTATATATTATTTTATTTTATATACTGATTGAGCATAATAATCATTTATACTTTGTATATTTAAGTTTACTTAGTAATAATGCCTGTTATTTGAATTGAGATTTTCAATTATTTGAATTTCCGAATTGATCATAATGTGCATTTCAACTATAATAGGAAGGTGTAAATTTCAGTGTTGATTTGAATACGGAAAGAAAGAAGTGGTAAAGCGATTGTTGCAAATATGCGATGGATGTCGATCATAATTGGATTCGCTCCGTTAGCATATTGTAAATCAATTTGCAAAGTGACACACAAAGGGTCGATCGGAGCAGACCCTATGCTGATTGCACCTTTTAAATTGCTCTCCCTCCACACATACCCCACACACCACCTCACCCCGATCATCCATCCATCGAAGCCCAATTGGAAACTAATTTCGCAAGTGTACGAGCACGGCACATATTCCATTCCTCATCCACTGTATCATTTTCGAGCCGCAAACAAATTGGGTCCTCCCATTATCAAACCCACCTCCCTCGCTCTCTGCGGTTGGAAAACTAATGAAAAGTTTTCCTATTTATTTATTTACTAATTGAATTTTTGTATCCTTCAAACCACTCCGCACATTTGCTGCGGTCTTAATCCAATGAAATCGCAATTATAATTCGGTTCGAACGTTAATAATTGCATTGTAATTGAATGCTCGGTTTCACGTATCGATGACCGATTATCGACGCGTTTGTGTTTCAATTTAACGCCTGCAAAAATGTATGACGAATGGCATAACAACAACAACAATGATAATGACGTTTCGAGTGAGAGGATCCAAACAAATGGAAAGATTGTGGCAAAATATAATAGTGCTGATCGCATTAAGCGGTGCGTTTATTTTTGTATTTTTTTTCGGGGGGTTGCTGAGCGTCTCGTTCTTCGTCCAGGACGTGCTCAACTCGATTAACCCCATTGCCGCAACTTAACACCAAAGATAATATTAATCTAAAGTTAAGTTCAATTATTTACGCTGCGCCAAAGCTTCATTAACCTAATTGAATTTAAACTCTCTTCATCCTTTTATTATTTCCTTTTTCTTTATGACTTTGTTACTTCTTTTCAGAGGCAAACTTTTTTTTTCATTTGATTTACTTCTTAAAATTTCTAAGAGCTATATAATATTATTTTAACAAGTTTATTGGTCCAAATTGGGCCAAAGGACTGTTTACTAATTAAAAAAACCAAATGAAAAAGGTTTACTTTATATTATTACAAAAGATGTGTAGTGGGACACCGGATCATCTAAATAATAAACTTTTTAAAGTACCCTACTTGTATTTAAGATAAATTTTTAATTATGAGAATTACGAATATTGTGACAACCAACCCCTTTATTTGGACGGTTGTTCATATTTGTTGAGTTTAGTTTAGTTTAGTTATGGATAATATGAATACATAAAAAAGCTACTTGGAAAATTGCAGTGTGATCTATTTCTAATAGTATATAAATTAGGTAATGTAAACGTTTTGTAACCCATTTAAACATTTATTACGTTATAACGTTTTACGAAAATTGTTTCATCATTGGTAAAATGTAACAATAGTGAATGGAGGAAATGGGGATTGTGTAATGAATGCAAGTTGCGTGGAGGGAGAAGAGATGATTATTGAGCGCGTTGTAAATCCGATTAGGTTTAGGCTATTTAGACTTGTCCATACAATTTGATAATCGTCGGTCACAATGCATACTAATCCTGGAATCAAAGCTGTTTCTCTAAACCTCTGCGCATCGGTAAATGCCCGGATGTGATTATCTGCACCAATAACGTGTGTTATCCTTTGGAACCTTGATTTTTACCTCAATCTCCATCTCAATGCAACGCAACTTGCAAACTATTAGTATTAAACGCTTTAAAATGATGCATTTTATAATTAATATTTGCATTGCATTCGAAACTACGTAATTAATATGAAAAGTTTGCAAAGTGAAATACCGTGTTGACTGTCCACAACTTTCTCTCTAGTTGAATGCCATTACAGCAAATAGGTGTGTATGGTTCGATGGTACAAACACCCAATTAAGGTGATGTTCGTGGTGAGATTATCTAACGAAACGTAAATTCGTCGACTGCGGCGGCCGGGATTATCCTTCATACCTTGACTCCTCTCGTGCGGCGTTTGAAATATGAAGGATTCAACGGTTAATCCTGGAGGATTTCGCGTCGACGTCTCCCCGCTACATTTTTAATAAACACTTAATTTCTAGGCCGTAAAGGGTCTGGGAAAATTGAAACATAAAGCGACACAAGTGCAAACTTGGAACGACGATGAGTGTACGATGCGACACCCTTCTCTCATCCCAAGTATTAACTGAATAAAACACACTCTGCTGCAACTCACTTTCTTCATCCTCTGTAACTCTTCAACGTATTTTTTTTGCTCTGTTGTCAGCTCCAAACTTAATTAAAAAAAAACCTAACATGCATTAAGGTATAATTAACTTTAATTAAACATTCTGCTGGAGTGGAGGGAACGCACTTACTTAAAAGGGAATTAAATTAATAGGGACTTGCATTTTCAGACGGGCAGACCTCTCGTATTTTTCCTCATACTTTTCTACTGTTTTTTTTTATTTATTCTTTTTTTGGTCCTTCGTAATGCAACGAAAAAAAACAGAGTGTATTTAGTTAAATGGACAAAAGGACTTGCACGTAGCTTTGATGCGATTCACTCTAATTCCAAGTGCAAATTACATAAAGAGTTATATGATTAAATGTAACTTTTTTCTTCTCAGAATGAAACACATTCAGTTTGTTTTGTAATTATTATTATTTGAAACTTGAATTATTTTTAATACTTTCGAATTTAATTTCATGAATAGAATGATGTTTATTGTAACAGTCAGAAATGCAAATTTTCTAATGAGATAAAACCAGTAATATTAATGAAAGCAGTCTTTCCGTCTAATTAAAATTATTAAGTTATTTTTTTTTCTCTTAAAATCTTCAATTAAAATATATTTTTAGGAAACAATCATTATATGAAAATGTTTACTGATGTATTAAATATTATTATAAAGTGAATTATAGAAACTTTTATTTAAAACAAAGTTTATCAAATAAAAACATTTTTTAATATTATTACATAGTTTCATATTCTTGTTTTCTTCAAAACGTTTGTTACTTTGCGGTTGAATTGATGTTGCGTTTATTTCAGCCCGACTTGGCTCTTGATGTATAATACAAAGTAAAGGAAAAACGAGGGCAAAAAAAAGGGGCGCAGACCTAATAAATCGTCACACGGGGATTTTGAAATATTTTGACAAATCGGCGTGCCATCAAAGCGGGCGCAGAAGGCGGAAGGATAAATATTACTTTGTTGTTGTATATATATTATTTTCGTTCGTTGTCCTTTTCTGCAGGGTTGGCGGAAGCCTTGAACCTTGTTCGGCGATTGGAAAATTCCGGATAGATTTTTCATAAGGATAACATGTTTTTGATTGAAACTGGATACAAGCTTCTT
This sequence comes from Nicrophorus orbicollis, assembly GCA_018845635.1. Lineage (NCBI taxonomy): Eukaryota > Metazoa > Arthropoda > Insecta > Coleoptera > Silphidae > Nicrophorus > Nicrophorus orbicollis. The sequence continues at coordinate 200,588 of JAFMTC010000210.1, forward strand.
CAGTAGTGGCGAAGAGATGACGGAGAGAGTGAAAGAAAAAAAGTTGTCAAGGGATTGAATTCCCCGAAGACACTTTAATAACGGCTTACGCAAACCGTGCTGTGTCGGTTCTTTGTTGTTGTTGTTGTTTTCTTGTTGTTGTTTTTTGGCGAGAGGAAAAAAAGCAAGTAGCTGAGAAATGCTTGTTTCGCATATTAAAAGAAATTGCTTGCGCGAACAAAAGGTTCGTTTTATATTTCTCCCTTCCGAATTAATTGGAATTCTGTAATGTTGGGGGATGAGGAGGAAGAGAAGGAGGTGGAGGATATTTAATTAATTATGTTTGCACTTCAATATTGATTCTTTTAATTCTGCTGAGAGCTTTAATTATTTTTCGGAAGGAGGGGATGAGGGTGGATTCATTTTTGTAATGGTGCAGACAACGTTCAATTACGGAAGCGGAAGTTTGCATTTACCGAAACTGGGGCGGACGCGTCCCCTTATATACAAAAAAAAACGCTCACTCGGGTTATTTTGCGCCGTTTCCGGGTTCGTGTTTTGCTTCTTTTTTTTTTAGTCAGAATGCGACTTTTTCGCAAATAGAACTTTAAAGCCTGTCGGAAACAATAAAATAAAGGTAAGTTCATTAAGGGAGACGGGAGAGGCGCGAGTCAAGTTTCAATGAAATCACAATGGAAAGTTTTTCGTGTTTGCCGTCGGAGTGGGTTTTTAAGTTTATGAGTTTTGTAAGGACGACCTTTTTCTCCTTGTTTTCTTCATCTTCGTTCCCCATCCGTTCTTTATTATTGCAGTTATCATTGTTTCATTTTCTCTAAGTTTGATTCGCTGAAATTCCTCGATCGCTGCAGGACTGGGTGTAGGGTGTATCGGGAAATTGGGTTAACTATCTGAATCTGAAGGGTCTAATTTGGCTAATCAAGTGCTCTACGTTGGCTGCGATCGATACGGGGGGCTCCGGTTTAACTGCCGGATAATTTATTAAACGCGGCCATCGTCCTATCTCCCACCTGAAGGGCTCCTCCGGAGTTTCAATAATTCTTCGCCTCTGCGACAGGAAAAGGACCTCAGACGCGCATCGCGTCCAGTTACAAGTGTCCACCGTCAAAAGTGACAAATTGTCCTTTACCCTCCGATCGATTCCTTCCTTTCTCGGAGACCATCTTCCTCCATATATCTACATCTATATAGACCAATGTAGCATAATAGCGAGCGAGCGACGTGTAACCCTGCAGTTTTAAAACTGCCGTTTAAGTTTAATGCCGCTTACATAATCATATTTCCGCATATGCGCCATTCGAAACTGCTGAATATGGAAAGTGCGGCTTGTTTGCTGCCGCCTTCCCGTACAAAACAATATCACCCGGCGCATCCACCCTACCTACATTATACCTCATACCCCAACACATTAGCACCTAAATAACGAATTACGTTTCAATTATTGTACGAATTTTCGAGCGAAATAAAAATGATAAATTGATTCGAGAAAACTGGCCAATCACCTACGCTTGTCGCTCTCCCCCTATTCCTCGATTCGATTGATTTATGTGAGTGGGCGACTTATATATGAATTAATTTTCGGACAAATATAACCAGAATGTTATATTTTTTTGTTCGCTTCTTCATCCAGATTTTGATAGATCGGCGGGAAAGTTGACGAGAGTTGGTCCTTCCGGGATTGAGAAAACTACCGAAGTCGAGTCCGGGAAAACGACGCTATTTGTTCTATTTGTTTTCTGCAAATTAATGTCGCTGTTTATTTATTTTTCCACTCTGATTTTTTTTCTTGTATTTCCCTAAGAAGTTTTCAAAACTCTCCTCCATCTGCATTATTCATTAATTTTGCTGACACTTAATTATAGTTTATTTTTAATCAGACGTTAATGATTTGCTTGTGCTATAAAATAATGTATTCAAATATACTTAAAAGTTAGTTTTTATTACATAAAATATAGAATTATTTATTTAAATAAATTATTTATAACTAATGATTGTCATATTTGTAATTAAAATTATGTTTTGATTAAATATAATATTTATACAAATATGGATCAAATAAATGTTAAATGAAAATCTGTTTGTAATCATTTTATAATTGATGAACCAATATGTTAAATCATTGAAATTTAATTTATTATTACTAATTTGTTAATTGATACTATTGTAAACGCATTCGAACAGTGTTTGCTTTGTGTAATGCGTGTAATTCGGTTAGCAAGTTGAAAGCTCTCGCAGTTTCAATCAGAATCAAATAAGCAGCGAGAAGTGAAGTGGATTTTCCCACTCTCTCTCTCTCTCTTGCTCTCTCTTCGCAAAAGCGAATTTATAAGCGATAGAATTACGACACCGAGGAAAGTAACATCCATTGCAATTCTACTACAGCTACGTGACAAACGATCGCCTGAACTTTTGCAGTTGATTTTCAGGACGATTCAGACTCATTTTCAGGGAATACCCCGGGTCCTCATTCAGCAGAATCGAGGAGAGAGCGAGAGTTAGGCTGGTTGAAAAGCGTCTTTGAAGTTCTCATTGGTATTAAGTGGACTAATTAAAATTAATGCAGTTGAAAATAAACATGCATTCGCATCTTGAGAGAATTTGCTCTTGTACATTTTCAATTAGCTTTAACATGAAATGAATTCGATTGATTCTTTTTTTTGCAATTAATTGCATTCTTTTGCAAATACCAATATAAATGATGTTTGATAATTAGTCAGTATTTTTCATGAAATTGTAGAGAAACTATATTTATCGAACCTAAGGCATTTACGAAAAAAAACATAGACTTTCGGAATTCATTGAATGGAATTGAAAGAAACTTATTAAAATTATATGTATTAAATATTTTGTTATAGAGATAAATAGTCAAGAAATAAACAATAAAATAGTTATTGTTTAAGTTTCTAATAGATATCTAGCTTATTATTGTTTCAATTATATATAATTGAATAGAAAAATCGTTATTTCCGCAAATTAGACCAAAGTTAATTCGATTTAAATGATTTTTTCTATTCAGATACCGTAATTTAACTGCAATTGTGTGTGTGTGTGTTTACTTATTGCATTACTGTAATTCGGTAAATTACTTGAACTTACTTAAATTAAATGTGTGTTTGGAATTGTGTTTATATACGAGATTATTTTAATAATAAATATACTTGCTACTTTAATTAACGAGTATATTTCTGCTTTAGTTACGTTCAATTCAGAATACGTTCTGTTTGGATGAAACAAATTTTAGTTCTGTATAGGATTTAAAGGAACGTGGAATCTACATAGTGGAGGATATCATTACTATTGTCAAATCCATTGGACTCGATTGGATGTATATGATGATGACGACGAAGAATTGGTAGAACACACTCAAGAATTCATCACTGTGGTATTACATTAACAGTAAAACTAAGTAATGAGTATCTGACTTTATTCTGTCTCAAAGGATGAAGAGATAGAAGATTTTTCTTTATTAATTAAATAAATCCTTGTAAATGGATGGACGTGAATATTTTTGTAGTAAAACAAAGCCCCAACAAAGTTAAAACAAATCGCATAGCATCGTTTGAGAAGATCAGAAAATGTCACTCTTCTTTAGAGTTATTCTGAGGGGAAGACTAACACAAAGTTCTTTGGACAGATTTTTAACAAAAGTTGCTGATCCTAGTGAAAAGCAACGGAAGGTGGACAAGTAAAAAACCCAGAATGGGATTCTTCTTACACAGAATATATATTTTTTTGTTTTTATATTTTATTATTATGTATATTTATTGATGTAATTATTATAATAACTTTAAAAATCTACAAATTCCAATAACATAGCATATGAAGAGGAGGTTTTTTTACGGATTAATCATTCTACATTACTTGTTATGGGAAAGGTTGGTTTGTCCAAACTTCAATAATAATGACATTTTCCACACTTGATGCAGGTACGACCCCTATAAGTCTCTAGCTTGCAGCATTGTTCATGTCTATCTATACTATTTGATCTCATATCAAGCACTGGATTGGGGATTCAGACTTTTTGTTGGGATTATTGTGGGGAGTGAGCTAGAAGTCTAAGATTGGTTGCGTTTTGAAGGAGAAACATCATCTTCTTGGTAATAGTCGTTCGAGGCGGGTTTTCAATGTCCTCTTTACCGAACTTTAGTGGAGAGTAGTTCCAATACGCTCTGATGTCTGTAAACTAGAGTATGATGATATCAATTGCTACACCAGTGGCCGAAAGGGTTAAGCTGCTTTAACAACTCTTAAAATAGGTCTTTGAAGAGTTCTTTATCCCAATATGTATTTGTTATTTGAACATATATTCAGATTAGATAGAAATCCGAACTATTCGTTAACCTATTACCTACTGTATTTAATATGTTTTCAATTATAATTTATTTTATTTAATAATTTATTATCCCACAGCTGGCCGATTTTTCCGGCATTTACCGGTTAGCAAAATAAGACATAATATATATATATTTCTTATATTAACAATGGTATCGGTTTTCGAATAATTCAATTAATCTTTTGGAACGAATTATGTTCAATAATTGAGTTAATGTTATGCAATAAAATTGAAACTTCATTTATAACTTTAGGCTCTTAATATGTTGCACGACCCGAATCCGAAACCTTGTCGATGTTTGAATAAACCTATTACAATTTTATCGAGCCATATTTTCCCTCCCCTGCACGCGCTCACGTGTTGCTATTATTAGCCCGTAGTTAAATGTCAGGTCCAATCGGTTCGAATATCTGGAAAAGAGCAAATCAAATCGCCGCCGTTCGCTTTGTGTTTGTGATTTCTCCATTTTTTTTCCCTCCTCGTTTGTTCGTGACTTTTCTTTGTTTGTGTTTGTGCGGACTGTCAGTTTCGTTTAATTCGCAGACAGTGACTGTCGGAAACGGAACTCTGTATACAATGAGAAAAGCTCTGCTATCAAAATCAATTGTCGTATTTTGTAAAGAAATACTTGCTCTCTAAATATATATACTTTTTTGTACTTCTAAGCTTTTCTTTTACATTAATCTAAACTGTCTTCCTTCCTCCGTTCAATGCTAATTTTATTATTTAAGTTAGTTTTTTTTACTATCAACTGCGAAAAAGTTTAGAAAAATCTTTAGTCTAAACGAATATGATTCATAAATGCATATACATAACACACACGCATTATGTTACTATTAAAATCATTATACTGAAATATTGATGTCTCAGGGGTGTGGTAATTGTATTGTGCTGGACATGATTGAAGATTAATGTTTAATTAGCAGCGTTTCAGTTGATGTTTAACAGCTTAAGTGCTATAATTGGGAACAACCGGACTTGCTAAATTGGTCCTGTATCAAATTATGTAGAGCAATTTTACAAAATTTCCACATTCGTTTCGTAACTAAATAATTGAGTTTACGAATGAAGGCAAACCAAACAAACTAATCATCTAATTAAAATAATGAATTACATTGTAAAAAGTATACTTAGGTAATAATTATGTTTGGAGAAAGGTAAATGAATATAAATTTTCTTATATTTTTTTTTGTAAGAAATTTATTAAAGTGCGAACGCTCTTAATGTAATGAAAATTTAACGATTCAAAGGTGTAATTTATGTTATAATTATATGGTGAAACATCTAAATTACGTTTTCTATCTGCGATAGGGAAAAAGGGTCATTATTAAACTTTCTGGCGGGTTTGATTGATGGACGCAATTTAAATAATAATAGGGTTTCGGATACAACAGCAACAAAAAAAAAATAGATTTGCGTAAATTCGTCCCTTGTTTGCAGCGAGTTTTTCCGATGCGGTTTATTTGATTTTCGTACAAAAAAGAAAAACCGTACGTGTTTTCTTCTTTTTCATTTCGTTTCGGAGTTTGAAGAGGGAGGCTTAATTAGAACGAATTGTCGGGGTCCGGCACCATCCATTATCTTTTCCTATCTAATCAGCCCTGAAAGTTGCGGGGTGTCGGTCGACCCACCTGAAGCCTTTCTCTTCTCTTCCAAAACGAAAGAAAATGGATGCGGCGATGGCATGTGGAATTTAATTACAGTTTCCACAGAGTTTTCGCGCATTTTCCTTTTTCTCGTAATTCTCGCCCCTCCGCCCTTCGTGCATTGTACCTTCGCGGCGGCCGGGGCCCTCGCATTACGCAACTGATTACGCGAATTGCGCGGGAATAATTAAATTTGAGTGTGTGTTGTTCGCGTCTTTTGATGTTTTCTCGTCTTTCAATCCGCGAGTTTTCAGAGAGAACTTAAAGCTACGCTCTATTGTCGACGAAAACGTCGTTAATGATTGCTGCGAGCTTTGAACTTTACCTCCTCCTCCTTCTCCGGCTCCTTGTAAAACCTCGTTGCGAGAATCCATTTCAAGCTTGGAAATAAGTGCACGCAATTTCTTTTTTTATATATAATTTTTTTTAATATTATTATAACCGGACGGAATTGGAATGCGCTTTTATTTTAACGTGGAAACGCAATATAATATAAATACAATATTATTTATATTATATTATGTTACCCGCTGCGAAATAAAACGCTGACGCTGAAGTATCGATTCGTTCGGATTTATTGCGTTGTTTGTAGGTGATCTGCCGTTCGTACTCGTTTTTTTTTTCTGCGAATTTTGTGTGTTTAGTTGTTTTTTGTGCACTATTCATTTTTTTTGTTTGCTTTTTTTTGTGAATGGGTTGAGGGTTGGATCGGATCGTATGGCACATGCATTAAACTAATTGCGATATTGTACATTCGTGTAAATAACGCACGTACACGATGTTGCGCGCACAGAAATAAATTAAATTTAGCAAATATGTTTTATTCCATTAAGAATGAAAAACGACCGTTGCTTTTCAGTTTATGCCCGTTTCCATCCGACAAATATTGCATTACTTTTGATGCACATTTTCCAGCAATTACACTAACGTTTTTCTATTTTATTTTCAAGTACAACTTTATTTATATATTTCTTCATAAAAGGCATGCAGTAAATTAGTCATTCAGTAATGATATTAAAAAATATATAAATTTCAATGCTCTATTTATATATATTTTAAATATTTGAATTACAGCTAAAAACTGCGGTCACATATTTAGAATTCAATAAATTTAGTTTATTATTTATTAATAATTTAGATACATTTATACCAATTTATTTTAAATACAATACTATATTTTTTTAGATCATCCTTGAAAAACATCTATAGAAAGTCTATAGCCCTTTGAAGGAATAGCAATAATTATATTTTCTTTGTATTTTTCTTGTGGTTTTTGGTGCAACAAATATTATTATTCTATTTGTAATAATATTTTTTTCGTAATTAATTAAAATGGAAATTGCATGTCAATGAATTAATATTATTAAATGTTTTGCAATTTGTTTGTGTAAATTATTAAATAAATAATATAATTTGGTGGTGCTTTCAAAAATTTATGAATATTTAATAATTTGTAATCAATTATCAAAGTCCTTCGGTCAGCAATTTAATTTCGCGTGATGCGAGATTCGCAATAATTTACGAAATTGATAAATACCAATAAATGTATTCAATTATTAATTTGGTAATACGGTTAGAGAGTAACAGCAGCCCGTGAAACATATTTGATATTCATATCAGTTACAATATGAATTCCGTATTTATTTAATCTGTTTCGATGAAAAACGCACCTCAAAAACGTTAATTACAATTAAAGTAATTAAGATTAATAAATGTTATAACGGAAATACTAAGTTGGTTAATAAATAATAAATAATGTGTAAATGTTTCTTGAAATAGATTATAACTAGTTTTTTTTTAATAGAAAATGATGAAAATTGAAAATGTTGTAAACAGCGACATTTCATTTTTATTAATAGTATTTACCGAAAAACATGTTTTTTCAATCTTAAGTTTATTACTGTACTCTGTTTTGAACCTGTTCTACTTTTGCCTGTTCAGTTTTTATTTTTTTTAGTGAACTAGTTGTATTTTTTTTCTGGAGGAAATTGTAGAAATACATAATTGATTAACTTTACCTTCATAACATAGAAAGTATAACAAATAATAACAATTTTCTGGAGAATATACAATATCTATTCATTCATTGTGAATCGGAAGTTTACAAATTATTCTTTCTATTCTATTATTTATAAAAATAACGAAGAGAAACGATTTTCTGTAAATTTTATTATCAAACATAGAAAGTAGTAGAAATAATGAAGAAATACTGGAGATTATACAATATCAATTCATTGCAAATTAAGTTTTACAAATTACTGTTTCTAATATTGTTTATAAAATTATGGTTGAGAAACAATTATCTAATTAAAAATAGTGATATTAAAGTTTTTTTTCAAATGAATATTAGTTAAAGGGGGAAACTCTTGCCCGAGTAGTTAAGAGTCTTTGCATCACAAAAATTGGTGGTTCGAATTTCACCGCTGACCGGTCAAAAAAATAAGATAGAGAATGCTAATAAGGACTCAAGTTCAGAATTAAGGCCGTAACCATTATAAAAAAAATAACAGTAAAACTGCAAAACTTTCATAATAAAGTAGAATTTTATAAACGTTTTCATCAGTTATGCAATTTGAGAGATCTCCTGTAGAAATAATTAGAATTTTCTGTAGATTATATAATGTTAATTCGCTTTACATCGGAGCTTCAAAACTTATTGATGCTAATATTGTTTGTGAAGTTGTGGATGAGAAAAAATATCTGAAAACGTTTTAATAACTGATTTTGAAGTGAATATTACTTTCAAAATAGAATTAGTAAACTTTTAAAATAAAGGACAGTCTTCTTTGTTCTTTCTGTTGTGGAATTTGAGATATTTTCTTTTAAAAGTAATAATAATTTTCAGAAAATAGTTCAATATTTATTCAAAGTTATTGAATCTATAATATTATTTATAAAACTGTGGAAAAAATGTCTAAATATATAATTATTAAACATAGGGATTTTGAAAGTAATTTTTCCTTCAAATTAAAATTAGTTAAACTAGGAAACTTTTAAAATAAAGAAGACTTTTATATGTTTTTGCAGTTATGCAATTTGAGGGGATTTCCTTTTAAAAATAATAACAATTTACTGGCGATTATACAATATCGATCCGCCGTGTAGCGGAGGTTTTAAAGGAAGGACTGGGATGGGGAAGATGGGGGGAGCGGGATGCAAGGCGTCGCGGGGCTTAATTAAATTTAGATCGTTTCATAATTCTTTATTACGCCGTGCCGCCGCCGCCCGTGTGCAAAACTTTGCGCCGACACTGTATTGCGTAATAAAGAGTTTGAAATTAGTTGGCAAAAAGGGCGAAGCTCCCCATTACGATCGCTTCTTGTTTAAGCCAACGTGTATATTCTGTGAACACGGCGAAATGTTATTTATTTTTACTCGTTTATTTTTGCCGGATGATGTTGCTGCTAGTCTTCTTTTGTTCTGCGGCGTTGCGTTTATGCCGGTGGGACGTTCGGAATTTGCAGTCGCATTATAAATTTACCATATACACACACGGAGGGGGGTGACTTTTTCATGTGCTTCAGTGTGGAAGGAGGACTACTCTGAAAGCATCAACTCCACCTACCCCCCAACCCCCACCGTTCGCACGTAATTCTTCTTTATTGGGCCATTTTCCGGAAATTTCGCACGGCATAATCGTATTTAGCGATTAGCGAGGGTTTGACGCGCGCGTGTGAATAATATTTGCGTAGATGAAAATGTATTTGACCCCCGGCGCTTCCACCAATAAAAACGCCGTTTTGATTTTCATTGAATGTACAAAATACTCAGCTGAAAGGGATGTTAAATTAATTTAATTATTAAGTTTAATTGATAATGTGGAGTGGTATTTGTTATTCAAAGTAAATTGTTAATACTGAAAAAAATACCAATTTTGCTTAGAAATTTTCAGTTTTAAAGTTTGCAATACAAAAAAGCAAACTTCTCTGATTTTGAAGCTTTACATCTAATTTTCTTATTGAAGATCGGAATTAGAATCAATTAACCTACAAATTGTTGTTTACCAGCTTAAAATAAATTTAAAAGTTACACTTTCTTATAAAAAAAAACTTTTTTACTTGTGTGTATGAAAATAAATTGATTCAAATAAAAGTACCAAATAAATTAGCTAAATATGACTGGTTTCTGCATATTAATTATTAGTTTTTCGATTTATTTCGTTTTTCGTGAGGCAGAAAACGTTTTAAATCAAGTTGGCACTTGTGACATTTATAATTTATGCTGAACTGTCAACAAAATAAATTGGTATTGAAATATATACTTAGTACATTTGAAAATTTTTTGTCACGTACATTTTCAAAATAATATAAATACTGAAAATCCTAATTTTGAAAGTGACCTAAGTCCACTTTTTATTGACGATGTCAAAAAGTGCGGCCCAAAATGTTGAAAGCAGTGATGAAGGTAATTTAAATTACGTTTTGATATTAAATTGAAATTTAAAAAATAATATTTAATTTTCAAATGAGCGAAGGACGATTGAAACGTGTATTAAAATCTAAAAAAACGTTGGCAACGATTTACGTGGGCGTTTGCCTAGATCGTCGAGAAAAATATGTGATGAAGCAAATATGATTGTTCAAATCCATATTAACAGTTTCCCGAAATTTGAATCCCATTATATTAGGGACCATAATCCCGACAGAAAATATCTTCATCCTGAACTGACTATAAATTTTTTTAATTTTTTTATGAGCTTCACTGTGAAGAAAATAATTTAAAAGCAGTTAATGAATGGACTTATAGAAAAATATTCAAAAAGGATTTTAATCTGCATTTCCACCAACCACGCAAAAACACATATCAAAGATGTGATTTGTTAAACATTAAAGTCAAAGCATCAGAAAACCATGAAGAACCGAAAAAACTTATGGAAGAACATGATATTCATTTAAAACTAGCAGAATCGGCTAGAAATGTGTTAAAACAAGATCAAGAGCGAGTATCAAGTAATCCATCTCATTATTTTGGCTTTTCATTCGATTTGCAGAAAGCGTTACCATGCCCAAAGTTAACTACTTCAGTAGCTTATTATAAATGTAACATGTATATTTTAAATTTAGGCATACACAACGATAATGTATACATGTACGTTTGGGATGAAACAAGAGCTTCTAGAGGTTTCCAAGAAGTGGCTTCATGCCTCTTGAGACACCTAAAAACCCTGAAAGGTGAAAAACACATTATTGCATATAGTGACATGTGTGGAGGACAAAACAGAAACATCAAAATATCTTTAATGTGGTTAAAAATTCTATCGATGGGAAATGATGTGGAAATCATAGACCACAAATTTTTTATATCTGGGCATTCATTTTTACCTAATGGCAGAGATTTTGGCGTTATAGAAATGTAGTTAAAAAGAAATCAGTTATTGTATGTGCCACAAGATTATTATAATATAATTAAAAAATGAAGAAAAGGTAATACTTTCATAATAAATGAAATGAAACAAGGGGATTTTATATCAACAAGACTCTTGGAACAAGCAGTTTACAAAAGATCCAAAAATACCAACGGAGAAAAAATAAACTGGCTTCAAATATGCTGGATGCGATTTTTAAGAAATGAACCATATAAAATTTTATACAAAGCAACCATGGCAATTCTCGATTTAATGCCACGTCGGGGTAGACTTAAAAAAATTGGGAATATTGTATTGCCATCGTTATATAAAAGTATAAGAAGCATCCCATCACTAAAATACCGACACATGATGGACTTGTTGCGGTATATACCTCCGGAACACCATAACTACTTTAAATCACTCCCGCATACTGAGAATGTTAACGAATAACTTGTTACTAAATTTATTTCTATTATCTAAAAATATAATTTAAATGTTTTTTTTTCTGTCTTTTAAGCTATATGTAACGGACTTAGGCTCTTTCACTTTTTGTAACAAAACACATTTTTATTTGGAAGTGACCTAAGTCCTTATAAGGTAAGCAAGGTCATATTATACACTTAATAATAGCGACTTTTTAAGAGGATGTATAAAATTAAATCCCTTAAATGCGATATAACAGTGCAAGTCAATCATATATCTTACGTATATTTTTAATTTTGTAAAAACGCAAAACCTTAAGTATTTCAAATTGAAGATAAATGGACTTAAGTCACTTTCAAAATGAACGACTCATTTATGCTTTTCTATAGAAATTCTTGTGTGATTTTGATTGATTCAAGACATCCGTTTTTACTCATCACTCAATCACTCAAATAGCTGAATGGAATTATATATAAATTACATTTAGTAATTTGGAGTTTCAACTAGAAATTAGGAGGTTATAATTGAGACAGTTTAGCACATATTTAAAAAAATATTTATAAAGCGCATTTATTTATTTGCACGATTGTTATTTTGATATATTTTGTTTGTTTTATTATAGAATTACATTTGTTATTGGAAATCCTATAGGATTTTAAGTCTCTTCTGTTGTCAAATCTCTTATTTGTACGTTTTCTAAATTTGGAATCTTGGAATATGCGCAGATAAAATCATGTGTAAATAATTGACTAGTTTTGGTGTTGGTATAAGGAGGTCGTTCATAATATTGTCATTAATCATTTACCCGGCGCATCCACCCGATTCAATCATTCGATTATTATGAATTATTTCTTTGCTTTATATTTTTAGATTTGGGTTTCTCATTGGAAATGCTTATGCGATGGTTCGAGCGCTTTCTTTTTACACATCATTCAATCTCTCGCACATACGTATAGGAAATTTAGAATCACGGAATATGCGAAACTGGATGGAATCATGGGTAAACAATTTACCAGTTCGGGGTTTCGTAACGGAGGTCGTATTTAAGGCAGTTGGGCGTGCTGTGCGCCCCGTAAAGTTTTGATCTTTAAACGAACTTTTATTGCCGAACTTCGGGCGGATTAAGTGCGGCGTGTAAGAAATGCG
>JAFMTC010000210.1:213530-251376 GCA_018845635.1 Nicrophorus orbicollis
CCCATTTCTACCCTCACTCACTCTTTCGCTCTGTATGTGTGCCATTTAGCAAACGCGACTGTATATCTAAATAACACAACTCCCATGCACATTTTTATACATAATAGCCGCTATTCGTTCTAAGATTACTCCATTTCAGAGCGACGCCGTGTGATAAAACGAACGTACACATATACGTCGAGTAACATGATGTTGGTTACCCCCGAGGAGAAGGGGATGAGCAAAAAAAAAATGTTTCAGTATAGAGTGGGAATAAACCCTAAAAGGTATTTTGTTTGCTCGCCGTAGCCGACGCTCGTGCCCGTAAATAAGGCGGAATTACGCAATAAGCCAATAACGTCTGTTGTGGTTTTTTTTGCTTTCTTCTTGAAACTCCACTACGTTCTGCTCGTCTATTACTTGAGTGTTTTTTAGCAACTGGTAATATCCAATATCCGGACAATCCCAGAACGCCTGTAGCTTCGAGACAATACTCTTCACTTATTTACGTTTATCTCTCTTTATATAAATTTATATTTTCTATATCTCCAATTTCCAATAACCATATTTAACACACTATATTTTTATTTTTACTAATCTTCAACCAAATACTACCGTATTAACTTTTGAATTACATTGATTCATTTCCAACACAGATAAAATTCAAATTTTCTGCAAAAATCATTGCTTAATTTTAATTTGCATATTATTAATAGTATAATAATAATAATCTTGTTTATTAAACACAAAAAGTGAATAAAGTGAATGAAGATTTACATTTATACTAAATTATATCAATATTCTCTATTTGCAATCCTCGTTATAATCAACTATTTTAAATTATTTTCTTGTAACTGCAATCTGTGATATTTGATAGGTCTGACGTGAAGTGATTATAATATGAAATAATACTTACTCAAAATATAGAAATAAATTAATTGTGAAAAAACGATTGGACAATGTTAAAAAATATTTCATAGCTCACAAAGCTACATAATCTAGAAATGTAAACATATCCTTAAAATACAACCACATACTCAATGATCATGAATGACAACATCCCATGTGACAACCAGCCCCGGTCAGCACACTTCAAATGCTATTATCAATTTGAAAGTAATATTTATTGATGGTTATAATTAGACCTGTTGAATTCATCGAAAATTTGCTGTATTTGTAAAATGGTAAATTACATTTTTTTTAACCCAAAACGTGAATAAGCAAATTTTAAGCTAAGCATCTTTTATTTATTAATCCATCTCCATCTCCGATGCAAATCATTTGATGGGATGAAGTCTTTTATACGAACAAAGCGACTGGAATTCGGAATTACGATCCGCTTAAAACAAGCTCGCCTTCATTTTCCGCGGAGCGCAAAAAACATCGCATTCCTATGAAAACGTACTTTAATACTTATCAGATTCTTCATCCTCCTCTTTGCCGCTGTTGTTGGGTATATCGTATTATATCTTTTCGGTGTTTTATGGATGAAACGATATTTAGAAATGAACTCGATGAACTGTGCATTGTGCTCGGATCCATACAATCCTCGCAGCAACTTGAAAGTTCAATCAACCGTGAAATCTAGGTTTTAGAAGAGCTTAGCGGGTGACAATAAAACTTGCTTTCTCTCTTTTTTTCAGTTATATTATAAGCGATTCATCGCTGAAGGGTTTCCATTTTCTACAGAAAATGAGTGATTATTTTAATATAAACTATTTTCTTGTTTCTGATTCGAACATAATTGATATGAAAATCTATTAGATAATTAATTAAAGTAATTTATATAGAGTTATTAATAATAATTTACAAAATGTGTTGTATTCTCAATGCTATAGACCTTTTCTCCAGAATGTTAGCTTTACCCTACAACCACGAGTGTGACTCGCGGTCAGGTATTTTGGTCCAAAATTGACTATCACGAGTTTGGATCGTGGTAAATCGGTCGATCTGATTATCACGAGCCTGGGTCGTGGTAAACACTAATATTTTCCTAATAGATGCGACATCTTCGTCTATAATTTGTTTGTATTTATTTATTAAATGTCTTCCAAAATTAATTAATATTAATTGAAATTTGTATGTACTAAAAGGATTGATTTTCTTTTTGTTGTATATTGAATATTAACAATCTTGGACAGAAAGTCCTCGAACGATAGCCCTTTTTCCCAATTGTGGTCAGTAAATGTGTTTAATAATAAAAAATCTTGTATCAGTAAAGGAAATCTGGTTTTAGTAATGATGTGACCTATAATTGAACTGCAGAAATGATTACTTTTTTGCATTGTCTTTTACGAGTTTGTGTGCGACAATGGAAGTTGCAAATGGATTTGCAGATTGTCGCGTTGCAAATTAATATGTAATGCATAGAGGAAACACGACGTCAAGCTGTTCGTTCCGCTGTTATGGATTGATACAATGCAATCAGCGCGGTCCTCGATCGGTGAGCGTACAGGATCGATTAATGCGGATTAATTAACGGGGTGCGTAAGGCAAATTGTTTTTAATTACAAGCAGTAATTGGATTTTTATTGTATTTTGGATGCGAAACAATGGCGAGAAGCAGCAGCTGAAAAAAAAACTAACAGCAGCAGCAGCAAAACTGGGATCGATGCTCTCGGCCCCGAATTAAATCTTGTCGGCGGGGGGATGCAATTATTTTCCTACGCCCCCCATCCCCCACATGTAGACAGAGACAGACAGGACCGAGTGTGTGTGTTTACATAGAATCCAATTTATTTGTTCCGCTGCATTGATTTAATAACTGGACACGTTCGTAGCCACCGACAAACTCACTCGCACCCAACCCCCCAAAACTACAACCGTTCCCCCCGCCCCCATTTGCCGCAAATCCGGGGGTGGTTCGGTGGAGGAGGCGGGATTGTTGCATTAATCACCGGGCGCCTAAATTCGATTACCGTCCGCGTGTTTCTAATTAATTATAAAACTGCGCGCTCTGTTATTGATGTTGATTGACTGATATACAAATTAATATGACACGTGGCGGATCGGTAATTAGTTTAATGGACATTTGTAATGCAATCGGCAACATAACATACCTAAACCTATCCACATTACAAACATACACACAAACAGAGAGATAGGCCTCATTGATCCGGTCTATATATATATATGTACGACTTGCGATTAGGTTTGGGTTCTAATTTTGGAAAGTTTTATTAAGAACAAAAGTTCGACGATGATCAAGTTCCCTCTTGCTCATTTCACTTGAAATTGGTGGGTCGCGTGTGCGGTGGCGATAATTCACGTTGCATAATCGCTGCTCGCACGATTAATTAACGTCACAATAAAGTATCTCGACACCTCGGTGTTTGCTTTACACCCGCGGTTCCGTGCGGTTCACGAATATATCAGCGATCAAGTCGATAGATCATTCTTATGTAATCGTGTCCCCATGGCCACACAATGACATCACACGATACAGCTTTAAATTATTGTGCTACATATATGAACACTTCTTATCTCTGAATAATTGATGTCTTTGTATATCAAGCCTTGGTATCGTAATACAAAGTGCTATTAAATAATTACAATTCAATTAATTTTCGTTCACGCTTAATTAAATTATGATTCACTTTGTATTAATAAATTGAATATAAATCATTAGTTTAATCAGGCTGAAATTATTTGATTACAAATAGGATTTCTTTCATTCATAAGGCTGAAAGACTACGCTTAATAATGCATTGAAACAGTTATTTCTTATTTGTTTTATTATTATTATTGTTATCGTTTCTCTTTGTCTATGTGTCACTGTTGCAATAAATATTATTATTTGTTAGAAACGTGAATGATAGATTTCTACACTTTAATTTAAATTACATTTCGTTGGAGATGTGATCCTAGAAGGCATTCCTTAAGTCCGTCTCGGTGATGTTCTTTTTTTCGGCTTTCATTCTTTCTTTCTGTTGTTGCCGTTCCTTCATCCTTTCATCTCCTGCGGTCCTTTTCCTTTCTTTGTATGTTTATTTAGTAAAAAGCTTACCGACGTTGGATATTTCCTTTGTCACATGTCACAATATCGGACCAACAAAAGAAGTCCTCCCCGTTTCTCCGTTAATCTTATTAAATAAATATTAAAAAACTTGGTAAGAAAAAACGAAGAGGCTATACTTGATCTCTGTCAAATAAACGTAAATGTCTCAACAAAATCGCAAATTAAAGTGTTGACACTCTTATTAAACTTTGATGAGTAAGCTTTGAGTAATATAAGAATTAGTTACCCTTTTTTTATGTAGTTTTAAAAGTAAAAAAAATACGCCTGTAAAATTGAATATCTTCCTGCTACGTAATTTAAAGTGTGAACAGTGTTTATCCAAATTGTATCTATTACTATTAAAAAATGATGTTTTAACGTTGAGAAAATTGAGAGTCTGCAACTTTCATTAAATATCTCCACAACCATGCATTGAAAATTAATGTGTTAATATTCTAATAAAACGTAATTGCTTTAACTGTAATTAGTATATTTTTTTAGAATATATACCAGTTTTCTGTAATAAGCATTATGTAATATCTGTAATAATCAACATTAACACTCAGAAACTTAAGTATCTTCACGTTTTATTAAATATCTCAAAAACAATGAAAAGGAAATACAAAAAATATTGAAATTTTTGTAATTATTTATTTTCTGCTTAATTAATATTGACATTATCTTCAATTACAATTTATCTTTTTATAATTAAATTTATTCCATCTAAATTCAACGTCTTAAATGGAATTTTTGTCCGAAGAAGTTATCGAATAAATTTGATACCAGATTTTTTGTTTAGGTTTTTTTTGATTAATTAATCCTTAATTAATATTGATGTTTTCTAATTTAATTATTATTGATAATTTATTTCTTTAATTATCAAAACATCAATATTTTGTACAATCATTTTGCATGTTCATTTTCCCTCAATAATATTGATATTATCCTCAATATTATAATCTATGATTTCTTAATTCAATTTATTATTTTAAATAGCATTTATATCGGAAAAAGATTTACAAAATACATTTGATACCAATTCATATTTTTTTTCCTGCTTAATATTGATAATTTCTTGAATTACTATTGAAATTTCCTGCAATCATTTTTTATAGTTATTTTTTCATAAATTTCTTTTTAATATTATTATGTTGTCTTAATTAATTTTAATGTTTTAAATGCGATTTCTATCTGAAGATGGTTTACGAAAACAATTGATGCTAATTCTTTTTTTCTTGTGTTAATATTTTGGAGAATCGTTGACGGGGTGAAGAAGGTGTGGATACACAGAGAATTATTCGTCTGATACACAAGATATATATTCGGATGCTTATACAGATGGTACAGAGTATGGACAAAGGAACAGAACAGTTATAATATTAACATTTACGGAGAACCTTACTGCTTGACGGACGAGAGACGAAAGAGGTCCATACTGACCGGCGGGTGTGAGACAAGAGAGAAAGATTATTCCGGGTTCGTCTCTTTTTATAGGTTTATAGGGGTCGTAAACTTAAGCCCCTTATTTCCTTTTCCATAACATCTATTTACCACGTGGGCGGACATGAGCGCCACAATATTATTGTTTTATTAATTAATATGGACGATTATTATTAACATTTTCTTTAATTATTATTAAGTATTGTTTTTTCTTAAATTAATATTGATGATGTTTTTTTTTGTCTGTATTGCAGGTCGGAAGTTTGAAGGGTTACTATCTGTTCGAGCACAAGCGCGTCCATAAGAGATCGGTGGATCCCAGCCACGATTACCACAAGAAGCTCATCGACGAACCTGAGGTGAGTACTTTAACAAATCCATGCATCTTCGTTTCTGAACTTGTGCATTAGTATATAAAGTTCCGAAGACCAATCGATTCCAATCCGGGGACAAAACAAAAATCGGGTATTTATTTAGATACGTCTCGATAGATTTCCTTTATTTTCTTTTCCCTGTTACTCTGCTTCTTTTTCCCTCTCTTTCTCGAGGGTGCAGGAGGGAAATGTTAAAAATATCGTGCGGCCATTATTTACATCCCTCTTACATGTATTGACTCCCTCCTCCCTATCGTCTTAATGTTTTCCCTTTGAACGGCCAGAGACAAAGGACCGCGCCGCTATCAAATACACGAGCAAAGAGGATGAAAAAAATAAATAAATAAAGAGCGGAGGGAAAAAAAAACGTGGAAAGAAAATACAAAGGAAAACGCTATTATTGTGTGTGTGTGTATGTATACAAATAAATGGGAGAGAAGGAGGGCTTAGATTTATTTTTCCCTCGGCGGATCGAGGAGCGGCTTCGATTAAATGAGATACAATATAAGTCAAAATTGGGGAAACAAGAAATAAAAGTAAGGGAAAGAAATGAGATGAATATATTATTATTTCTGAGGTGGAAGAGATGAGCGCGGGGTCGGAGAACAAAGAGATGCTGTCTCTCTCTCTCTCTCTCTCTCATTATGGTTTCGAGATTAATGGATCCACCTGGCAAAATCCTCAGAGGTGGTTTTGTTTGATGTGCGTCGACAAGTTATCCTCGTAACCTGTCGCATCGAGTTGTGCACGCGCGGACTAGTTTTCACGTTAAGAGATGAACGGTTGCTCGAGATGATGAAGACGATGGAGAAGTTCAGGCAACGCAAAGTTGCAATTCAATTTGTCGTCGCGGTAATTAATCACGTAAATACGGGCCACAATGGATGTATCGCAAATAGGGAATAATGCAATCCATTAGTAGCAGCAGGCAGTTAGCCTTTCCAATTGGAACCGCTCTTTGAAGTTCGCCGCAGAGCAATTATTGCAACCATATTTTCATTAGAATTAATGCATTAATAACCTGACACCATTAATTGTTGCTACTTATTTAAAGTTTATGTTACGATGTGGTGGATAATAGTTCATTTTGTATTTTATGTAGTAGTAAACAAAACTGTTTGAATTTTACCAATTCAAAGGACCAATTAAGCTCAAACAATTAACTAAATTATGTAATTGATATTATATTAATAAAACAATAATACAACTATATTGAACTAGGTGGATTCGCCGGGTAATGAATGTATAGTAATTTCAGAGAAATATTTCGTAAATAGTATTATTTGTGAAACTTCTTAAATAAAACATTTTTTTCGTATATAATAGTAATAATATATAAATTAATACTATAAAACAAATATTAATTCTAATTAAACATAAATAAATAAAACTACAAGTAAAGGCTGGCCAAAGGGCTATCGACTATTTGTCTTTCCACCCATGAATCAAGAAATGACGATACTTAAACACAATTATGAAGAAACTATGTTAATTATGTCTTGTACATGAGAAAAAAAAAACAACCTTTGGGTAATAACATAATTATAGGGACAATACATACGAATATAGTGTATGTGTGGGATACTTATATTTAGGAGGGGTTGATAGATTTTTAGGGATACAAAATTAAGGGAGAGAGTGGATACATTTGAGTCTTTTGGGATTAATGTAAAGGAAAGGGAGAGGTATCTATCGAGGACTGGAACAATTTTGATTTTGGAATACAGGTCATTCGGAAAATTGGAGGGTTTGATAGATTTTGAGGGTTACCAAAAAAGAGAGAAGATGAATTTGAGTCTTTTGACATTAATTTAAGGGAAAGGACTGGAACCATTTAGGTCTTGGAATAGAAGAGGTCAGTCGGAGGGTTATGGAGCGGGTTATTTGGATGACAAATCCTATTTCAGAACAGGGTTTAGGCATTTTGAGAGGAGGAGGTTTCTCAAATAAATTAATGTAAAATATGTCAATGTGCTATATAAAATATAAATTATTGTAATTATTGTAACCAACCCAAAAGCGGAATAGGTTGTCATAATATTACTAAATTACCGAAATCCATAAAATGTCAATTTGTTTTATAAATATTGTCAATCAATATTTAAGAGGATAGTATTGTGTTTTTGTTATATAATTTGCTATATAATACATAAAAATAAAAAATATTCAGAAATTAAAAATGAAAATAATTAGCAAAGACGACCATTCAAAGTATAATTCGTAAATTTCAGTAATATAAATTATAAAATTAATATAATACGTAAAATATTTAGTATTTAAAACAAATAGTCCAACAAAAATAATAATATAAGAATATATGATGAACTTAAATTATTAAATTTGTTTTTGGTTAAGATTTTAGTAACTTAATTATGCTATTTATTGTTCAAAATTAGTATTATTATTGATGAAATTTGTAGTTGTAATGATTTTGATGAAATGTGTTTCGGTCATTGAGTTTGTGAGACTATTATTCAATCAAGTTTAATTCCAAGTACATTAATATTATGTGTGCATCGAGTTTCGCTTTGAATTTAGTTGAGCAACTCTTGATAACCATTAGAATTGGTTTCAATTGACGAAAGTTCTTGGGTATAGTTTCTTGTTTGTAATATATATTACGGTGTGTACGTCAATGATATCTTCGAATTATTTCCATTTTATTCAATTTCGTATTTAAGTTAATATTATTAACATTATTAGTTTATGGTTAAATATATTTAATTTAATTTAAAATGCAATATTTTCGGTCATAATTATGAAATATAGAAAAACAAAAGAAAATTAATAAATGGAAAATATTAGACTTTACATGTTTTTATTGAAATTATTAAATGTTACAATATAACATAAAAGTATTATAATAATATTGACTTGGCAGAAAGACTTTTGACGTTAGCACTTTGACCCAAATTGGACCTATAAGGATGTTGAAGCCAACAGAATTGAAATTAGGTATTATTTGTTATTAAATGGAAAATGGGAAAAATGAAAAATATTATTTTTTTCCGAGTTCTTTTCTTTAGATATATAAATGTTAACTAAATGGGTAAAATGAAAAAAAAATGATCTAATGGAAAATATTAGATATTCAAGACCAATGTTTCAATAAATTACATTACAGAGTTACATTATTATTTATTACCATATTCAATTTAACTGGTATGGAGTAATTGAAAACAAAAAAAAAGTAATAACAGTGAGAGAGTAAATTAACTAGATGGGGGAAAACATTATAAAACGGCGCAGTTTGTGAAACGCATCCAAATGTTGATAATAAATACATTTCATATTCAATTAGGGAAAACGCATACAAAATTTATTTTGCCGCCCATCGCATTAATTCCGGAAACGCCGGGATGCCGGGCAAATTTTTGGTATCCACTTCCATTATTAAACGTTACGCAAAACGGTCATAAATTCTGGCTCACATTATAATTACGCATATTTTCTGCTATTATTTTTTTGATAACAGTTTTCAATCGCGCTCAATCCATTATGGAACCGGAAGTGACGAAGTTAAGTGGGCCATGGAATGGATCGGATTACAAAACATGGGGATGGGTTGCATATTTATGTGCGTACTTCGCTCTAAACGGGATGAATGTAAAATGAAGGGATGCGCATGCAAATTTTGCGAGTATTAAAAGGAAATTGAGTTGTGTCTGGGCGCACGATAAAAATCTGTTATTTAACCCAACGTGTGGGGTGTGGGTGGGGGTGGGCGATTTAGGGGTGGCGTAACGACAGCGGCCAGGCTTATCTATTATGCATCGGACAGACGCAAACAGTGAGGGTGGAAAACGTTTTACAACTTTGGATGCACTTTTATTATTGGCCATAAAGTTAATAAGCAGCGAAGGAAAATGCATCCGGAAAATTGGCTAGGTGTATGGGGTTCCGAGAGATTCGTGTATGTGTATGTACAGAGGTTAACGCATCCTGTGTTGGATAACATCCCGATATTAACGTGTCCCGGAGACACGTCCACAGACAGGGAACTAATTACTAAATGTTAACGTTTTAATGAACTTCGTTCAATTCCTTTAAGATTTTCGGAATAGGGAAGAGAATCTGTGCGATTTATGCCGAATAAATGCGCGTCCAATTCCTTCAATAATCGACGACATTCGGAGCAAATCCGAATCCAATCCCCCTGGATTTGCGAATAGAATGGAATAGAAACACACCAACTCACCCCCAATCCAAACCTCTGTGTCGACGTGGCTAAGTAGTTTTTCGGATCATACCGACTCTGTGTTTTTCAATCTTTTCTCTCTCTCTCTCTCTACGAAATGAATCAGTTTATTGCTTCGTGTGTGTTTATCCTCTCTTTTTTCTTCTTCTTGTGTTTGCCTTCTGTCTCCTCGCATTTCGTGAACCCCGAGGCCCGATTTATAGGCCGATCCATTTTTATTAACATGTCGAACGGCCATAAACAAAAGTTCTGCTCTACATAGACCAGATACGAATCCGCGCATTTATTATCTAAATGGGAATTTGCTACAGTTATCTCGAATCGTTTTATCGTAATTAATAGTTTGCAAATTTTGGTTTGCAACTTATTTTTGCTTTCTGCTTGAAATTAGTTTCGATCTGTTTAATAAGAGATATCTCTGCACGAGCGTAACATTACTAAATTTCATTGTAATTACTGAAATATTTAATATTATTTAACATAATTGATTTGAAAATAATAGTAATGAATCTTTAACGATTTCTCGAAACTCACATGCCCGTCGTTCAAATTCCCGACATCCATTATCCCGACTTTATCAAATTCCCGACATACGTTATCCTTACGTATCGAATTCCCGACATACGTCATCCCTACGTATCGAATTCCCGACATCCGTTATCCCGACCGTATCGAATTCCGGAACATTTTATTGGATTTTGGACATTGAAGTGCAACAATGTTGATAAACAGTGACAACACTAACATGGTGCGTGTCTTAAATAGACAGCAATGTTCATGGCAACTGAGGTGTTAAGCGAGAGAAGGAAGAGAATACTTGAGAAAAGATAGAATAGTTGTGTGTGAGGTAAGTCCTTACAAGAAGTTTCTATGTAAGAACGGGATTTCAAGCTAGTTATGTGGATATTAAGAAGATTATTGAAAATGTGGTTCTACGAATTTCAGGATAGCTATATGAATTTAGTAATGGAAGATGAAAAGAGTTGACATACGAATGTCTATATGACTTTGTCGAAACAATGTTAACTGCTATAAGTAAAACAGATGCAATCACCACATTCCAATAGCAAATATGCAACATCAATCATGGATTTCAGTTCAGTATTTTAAATGAATGATTAATACCAACAGATAAATGAAGTAAATTATATTAAAGAAATGTTCAGAGATCAACACTGAATGATCAGGATATATCAACGAAGTTCATCCCTTCAATATTATTTTTTTTACGATTTTTCTATGGTCTGTATTTTGAAAATGCTTTGAATAAAGCGAGAAGTTACTATTACAAAGATTCGTCCAAAAAAAATCGTTCCGGTGCAATCGTTTTATTTTTTACTCATCAAACTGGAAAGAAAAAGATCGAAATTAATTACGCAACTGTGATCGATCGATTCCGGTAGGTAAATTTAATTGGATTTGCGGACTGCGACCGAACTTCGAGTGTGTACATTATGTGTTTGTAACTGTTTTCATTTATTATCGGAATGGTCGCAATTTGTTGGACGCTTCGATGGAATGAAGTGTCGCAATGCAACCGAACGTAAAACGACGTTATGCCCCCAGGAGACGTGACATAATTCCGGAATTGTGCAACGCGTAGGGTATAGTTGAGGAAATGAAGGAAAAATGATAAAAAGAAATAACAATACAAGAAGCGAATGGAACAATTGGAGATGAGGTATTACATCTAATGCGCATCTTAGTGGATGAAATCCGCGCAAAGCGAACTTCGTTTTGAAACTTGCTGAACTTCTTGGAACAAACCGAAAATCAATTGCAATAACAAACGGCAACACAATGATTGCACTCACATACACATACACAGGTCGACTTCGGATCGCAGGAAGCGGATATTCCAAGTGGATGGCGCCGATCTCCTCATCCTACTCCTCCTCACCATTCGCGTTTAATCATTTCCATCTGCTCCGCTGAGCACTCCCTTCTGCCACAATCGTTTCTTTCTCTGCCCTTTCCGAAACTATTCCACCCTTCGCATATTTTTTTTATCTGTTGTATCATTTTTTTCCTTTCACCGTTCGCAATGAATGAAGTTCCTATTCTTATAACGAAGCAAGTTTCCACTTTGATTTTTTCTCTCTCCTTTATCCAATCCGTATTTCAAAGCTCAAAATCACAATAAATAAATATTTTTTATGTTGTTCTGGTATCATTAAAACAGTAAGTCATTAAATACTTATTTTTTATTTAATATGTTTATAATTTGTTTAATTATCGTATATTTCTCAAAATAACTTATAAATCATAATGAAACTTAACGCTTTACTCTGTTGATGTTATAATTGTTTAAAAATTGGTAACCGTTCCATATAAAATTTTGTCCAAAACTCGGGAATATTCTGATTTCGTGTAATATATTACGGTTCAATCACATTGCTTTAATGTTATTACTATAAATCTATAAAACTGTTTCGGGTGAATAAAATTACTTTGATTTTCATTTCATATAATAGAATAAAATTAAATAATTTATAGCTTTAGTATATGTCTTCACGTCTTTCTAGGAAATAAATGTAACATAAAGTAAGAATTATTTAATAAAATTGTAAATCCAGTCATTTCGACTAACAATCAAGAAACATGAAACTTTAAAATCAAATTGCTGTTAAAATATTATTGAAAAATAGTTTTTCTATAGATATTACCAATTTGTAATTCTTTTTTTTTATTATTTTGTTTATAACTGGTTCGTGTTTTTAATGCTTCAATTAAAAAAATGTATATTTCTGTTCACAAACAAATCTTTTCATTTATTTTGAAATAAATTATAACGAAAATTGTGCATTTTTAGTTTATTCAGTTATGTTTTTTAAACACAATCGAACAATATTAGTTGACCAATGCGAAATGAAAATAACAACAAATGATGATGATAATAATAATCAAAATTGTGTTGATTCTCTTTTCAATCATAGAGATAGAAAGAGAGAGGGAGAGAATATTCGGCGGTTGGATAATAAATGCTCATTTACAGGCGCGTACAAAAATAAATGTCAAATTCGAATTTCCGTGCGGAATTGCAAATAAATCCGTCAATAATTTTATATATTCGATCAAAATGAATTAATTGAATTCATGTCGGTTTTGTTCTCATTTTTTTCCTTGCGGATTTTATGTATTGTATAAATTTTCGGATGTATTTATTTTGTGGAAATAAATGGAACTGAATTATTGCTTGTAGATAAGGGTAGTGTAGCAGTTATTAGCATTGTAATTACGATAATAATTAATATTTTATAGAAATAAAATTTATTGTAAATTTGTATATTTGATTTTAATTTTAATTGGAATTATTGTATGAAGAGTATTCACATAAAATTAGTAGAAACTGTAACAAATAATTATAACTTTACGTTTTTAACTTTTGAATAATTCAATTAATTGTTAAAGCGTGTAATTTTTTGTTAAGTTTAAATATTTATATGATTTTACGGAAATAAGAAAAAGGCAGAAGAAAAAAATAAGAAAATCCCGAGAATTAATATTGGAGTTGTAGAATTAAGGTATGAAAATTGTCAGTGCATAATTTCATACAATTACGTAACACAAATTTCCCATATTGATTCTCATAATAGTTCTAACGCAGCAGCAAGTGCAAACTAATAATTAATTGTTGATTAAATAAGCCGGGTTCTCCTTCAGAAAACATTGATTTTGCTCCCGTGTAAAATGAATTTATTCACGACCTGGAAATTCAAATTTCCCGCAATAGTGGTAACTCATTAAGAAAACCACCTGCAGACATAATAGAATTCACGTCTCTATAAATACTTTGAAATTTGTAAGTAAATAAGATTTTAGATTTGAAACTGTACTATAAATAAAATTAAAGTTTACTATAAATTAAATTATTTATTACAAATTTAATAGATTTCCGAATTTCCTTTTTTTCCGGAAAATAATAACATAATCTATAAAATAAGATTACAAAAAAACACTAAAATTATATGGAAAATTTACAGATTGTGATTAAATATTAATTACTCTTCTAAAGAAAATTAGAACTGTGTAAATTACATGAAAATGTTGCCAATAAATTGTTCTGCTTTGAATTGAATTTAATTAATATGGAGTGGATGTATAGTGGAAAACTTGCAATTAGATGGATATGTAAGGGGGAAAAGAGCCCGCATTTCATTGCAGTCAAAGGTATCTTGAAAATAATGAAAAGGAAACTGGGAGAATCGGGTAATTTGTTTTGTTTCTGATAACGAGGAAAATGTCGCTCCGGTGAATCGAACGGATGGAAAAATGGGAAGTAGAAGGCGAGCCCATTGTAATTTCATTAGTTTTTCGCTTTGTTCGGAATTGGAATGAGCACAATTACTGTTTACGAAATGGAAGTAGAAAAAATAATGGAATGAAAAAGTAAAGTCGTCTCGTTTGTTAGGAACAATGAGACACTCCTCGTATCGAGTGATGAGGATGGATGCAATGCGAATACTATGGGGCTCTATGATAATGAGCCGAGGGAAAAGTTTCCGAGGCGGAAGTGAATTAGTTGCCATCGTCGTGTGGGTCGTGGGAGGTGCAGAGGTTGAGGTTGGATTTGCACGCACACCAAGTAGTAGTAGTAGTAACGACGGCGGCAGCAGATCTTTTGTGGCAGAATGAAATATCTGGCTCGAATTCAAACTAATATTTAGAGGCGGTAGAGTAAGTTAATTTTGTTAATAACTCGGAAGATTTATGGCCACAAAGTTAGATAGTACTTATGTACTTTGCTACTTAGATAGGGCTCGCCCCTTGCCCCTTCACCTCCCCTCCCAATCTTTCGCCAACCCCCTTCTCCCTTCTCTCCATAACCGAAGCCCGCCCTTCGCTCTTTATATAAGATTATGGTAATATTTTCGCACGGCCCCCTCGCGAAAAGTAATTTGATATTGCGCTAAACGAAACAAAGGGCGGCTGCAAAGGAAGGAGAGAAAGCAAATCAAAGGGCCCTTCGCGCACATACACACATCTATGTAATCACACACGATGAGGTTGAATGCGAATGGTTCACGTGTATGTGCAGGCTATGCACGTGCATTCGCCGAAGAGAACTCCCGAGGGCCTTGCGGTAAGGGAAGGACTGCGCCGCGAAAATGGTCTCTTTACCACCGTCAGCATACGGCTTCGTTCGTCTTCTCCTGCACAAAACGCATTTCAATGCTGCTTTTCCGTGTGCGTGTTTACACAGCTTTCATTATTTAAACCTGTAAAGCGCTGCACTTCAAAGCACGTTCAGTACAGCCAGAAAAAACTGCAATCTGACCAAACACTTTAAGAAAAAAATACAATTTTATAAAAAGAAATAATTTTAGAAATTATATAAAGATTTAGAAATTTGAATAACAATTTATTAATGAAAATCATCCGAGTAGAAAGTCCTATATAGTTTATAGCCTTAATAATTGTGTTTTGTTATAATTATCTCTTGTATTATTTTGTTCACTGTTACAATAAAAAAAAATATAATTAAAATCAATTGTTGTAAAGGCTTAGTAATTAAAGACCAGTTTGTTATATAAAAAGTAGCTCAAAATAATTAAACTATTACTGGAACAATGTGTTCCAAGTATTTTTTAATGATTCCAGTTTAATGGAGATGGATAAGTTTTTTTGTTGTTATTCACATATTTACAATCTATTTTTTGACTATTCTTAAAACACAAAAATGATTCAAGGCTCCCAATAATGTACAGGTGTTAATAACATAGGTGTTTACCAGAAATTCGATTTTGTATTTCTTACAAAGAAGGAAGTTACTTCATCCAACAGTTGTTACCAGTAGTGTCAAATCTATTAGAAAATTTAGATGTGACCATTATTATCTAAGGAAATTATAAGAACGAATCATTTGGACGAAATTTCTACAAAATCTAACAGATCCATTGAGTTTCCATTACGATTAGGCCATCATTGGAAGAAAACTTTTACACAACACCTTTATTAGATATATAATACTGTCATTTCCCACCACTTTTTTGAATATCTTAACTTATTTGTCCGACCGATTCCTTAAAATTAAAATTGATGATGAGGTAACACAATTAAATTCCAGGGAATAGGGAAGTATATTGTGACCAACTTTATATACACTACCAAAAACTACTGTTATCACTTATGCTTATGATACCGTCATCTTATCTTCCAAGGTAGACCCCGATAGTAATAGTTATACAACTTCAAAATAGTTTAAATTAAATAGAAAACTGTTTAAAGAAATGACGTATAAAACTGAAGTATAGTAATTAAATTGTCAATATAAAAACGAATCACCTTAAACAAAATAATACCAGAAGCTGATAACGCTAAATATTTTGGTATAATTTTACATTGCTGACTTACATGGAAAAAGCACATAATAACCAAATGAAAAAATTGGGTATCAAATTATATTAGGTGTTTGAGAATGGATCGTATCACTTGAAAATAAGATATTAATGTAGTGTTAAAACGTGTATTGATCCACGGAATCCAAAATCCAGATTTTGGGTAACAGTCAGCAACTCAATCATCCAAAATAACATGATTTAAAGCTAAATGTCAGTGTTTAATAAACGATATCAAAGCAGTTTAGTAAATCACCCAAATATTTTGACTACAAACTAATTAAATCCTCCATTGACTAAACAGACATAACATCCATGATCTTCCATTTAAATTTAAAAATGAATATTTTTTGTTATTGTTGCTATTATTATTGTTAAAATTAGTATTTTTTATATTAGAAGGTTTCCAGTGACAAATTGTTTCTCTCATTATTGTTTGTAGTAGTAAATGAAATTGTTAAAAGTATTTACTAATTGAAAATATATAGCAGATTGTGAAAAAAATAAAATAAAGTAATTTACAACAGAATCCTAAAATTAATTATTACTTATATTTTTACCATCTTTTTAAAATATTACTATGCATGTGAGCTGATGATTATAATTTTAGAGTCTAAAAAAATAATTTCTTAGTTGTTTCGTAATCTGAAAAATATTTGCAGAATTGTAAACATTTCATAGTGGAAAAGTCGGTTACAAAAGAAGTTAATTACTTTACTA
This sequence comes from Nicrophorus orbicollis, assembly GCA_018845635.1. Taxonomy (NCBI): domain Eukaryota; kingdom Metazoa; phylum Arthropoda; class Insecta; order Coleoptera; family Silphidae; genus Nicrophorus; species Nicrophorus orbicollis. The sequence continues at coordinate 230,577 of JAFMTC010000210.1, forward strand.
TCAAATTATAAAATGAAAATCAAAATCGAATATCATATATTGCAAAGCAGAGATATATTGCACTGATTGTGATTGTATTTCAAGTCTGTATTTTTGAAGAGAGAATCTGTAATGCATGCAGTTTAGTTTTCTGTGAGCGTGTTGCGTCGTGCATCTAAGATGTTAAGCGGAAGATGCATCTCTTTGAGGTACTCCATGTAATCCAATGCGAAATAATAAAATGGTCCCGTCACAAAGACGTTATTCTAAGAAGCCAGCATACAGAAAAGAATAGGACGAAGGGCAAAAGTAAGAAGCATGGGCATGAAAGGATATCAAGGATCCATTGTAATTTCGCAGAAAGAAAGAATGAGGAAACTAAACTCTTTCATGGCGTATGGAATAACCGTCGCTATTTTTATTTTTGTTTGTTTACTGTCGTTTTTTTTACTATGTTACTGAATGAAGTTGATTCATTTTGTTAGGGTCAGTTTATGCAATGCACTTTGATGATGCAACGGATTTGCGTTCGCCGGCCATTAAGAATGTTTGACTTTGGCAAACTACGAAAATACGTTTCGCCGCTGTGTTTGACTTGGAGATTATCGATACACATGCAGTAATCTTTCAGATAAATAGCACTAATCAAATGCATTTTACTTTCTAATTCAAATAAGTTGATCCGCGTGTACATATATACATGTACAAATCTCCGGGCGGGATTAATTAAGCTCCGGTTCGATACCAGATGTTGCAGAATTTCTCCATGTTTAAGCTTTCAAAGTCGGTTGATCAATATTATCTTTAGATATAATTAACCGAAATACATTCAACTATAAATCCATTAAATCAATATCAAATAATTGTAGTATTTAGTTGTAAACCTAAATTTACAAATTCCTCGGTTTATGGCGCAAATCGAATCGACGTAAACTGAACGCATATATAAATATATTAACACTGACACGGAAGTATCGGGGATTTACATGGAGAATTTCGCAGTGGCGTTATTGTAAATCGGCGTAAATTGAGGCTACGAAATGATTAATTAAAAATATAGGCCGGAAAGAAAGACACTATTACTTTTTATGTACGAAGTTTGCAATAAATATTGTTTATTATTATTTTTTAATATATATTGCAATAACGACAAACAAGAAATTAACTTGAAATTATTTTAACTATGAATTTATATCACTAAACGAAGATACAACAAAAATGTAATATCAATTTGAACGATCTGTAATTAATTTCGGTGGAAATTCATTGATAAGTAGAGTGGAGTAGTTCTGAGCTTACATTTAGTGGGATTTATTTACTGATGTGTCTATTAGGTCTATGCATGAAAGGTTCAATAATACTGCTGTTCAGCACCTCGTAAATTAGGAACTAGTAAATTCACTTTGCAGCGGCAAGGAGTTCGCCAACTCCAAAAACTTTCGACCTAATTTTACGTTCCCACTTTAAGACCTATCTATTTCCTATGAAATATACTTTTCTCTTTGTAATATATATTTTGCAAACACTAAAATAAACAACAAATTAATATGATTGTTGACTTTGAAAGTATTAATTAATAAGAATTTGATTTAAATTAAAAAAAAATTGTATCAACTTATCATTATTTCACTATGAAATATAGGGAAGAGTTTAATTAGTATGAGATTTGTAAGAAAATGTTATTAACTATTTGCATAAAAACTCATTAAATTACAAGAATTTATCATTACATTGCAATCATTACATCAAATTGCCGGTTTTTTAATTGTTGAAAGTAACAAGAAAAACAATTTTATATTATATAACAATGAAATTATATTTTTTTCGGTTATTTAAGTACATGTCACTACTGTCTACTATGAGATATTTCAATGCTGTCCACTTTAAACTTATGTAAACTGTTTCCAATGTTTTATAACAGTAAAGAGTAATTGATTAATTTTAAATATTTTGAATCAAGAAATGATTACACATCTTTAAATATAGGTTTGTGTAACGGTTGAATAAGATTAATTATATATAAATATTTAATGATATTAAAAAAGAGTGTCGATTACGGTTATTGAAAACATTGGCTGCTTTTATTAATATATAAGTTTTGGGAATCCTCTTAAGCGGTTAATGCTGGTGCGTGCGTCTTGAGCGACAGAAACGGAAATTTAATTATCGTGCCTTTGCGTTTCTCTTGGATTCACTTTTTCTTTTCTTTTTTTTTTCTTCTTAACGTATTGTTGTCTGGGAGAAATAATTTTACCAGCAAACAGAAAAAAAGAGATCGCTTTTGTGCGGAGGATTAGGATACACGCATACAAAAAAAGTAGTAAGTGGAATCAGGTCCTGGCAATATATTTGTTATCATCAGGTCGGAATCTCGTTTCGCTGATAGCGTCCCAACTGGATCAGGGAAATCATCAATAACGTTTGGGAGAGTCTCATCGACAAACACAGGATGATATCTCTGTTACTCATTCTCTCGAATCCTTCCTTTCTCTTTCCCCTTGCAACGGCCATAAATCACAATTGAATCATAATTGCTTCGATCTTTCGTGGATGAGAGAAATAAAAGCTTCATCGCTGAAAATGGTGGAATAGGAGGAGGAGAAGAGTGAAAAGTATAGGCGGCGTCGGTGGTGGTGGCGGTGGAGGAGCCGGGTATAAATTCTCGTAATGGAGACAAATAACATGAGCATATCTGGGTTGCTGGTAATTCGCGTCGCACTGTTTTTGCCAGTTCCTGTGTCGTGTGTCACGTACGCTGCTTTTCAACTAACTTTATGAATTCATTTTTGCGAATCCGCGAAATGTTTTGCTAATGCCGCCCAACCACAACAACATACAAAAAAAAACCCTGAACATAACAACAGTTACAGAATTTGCGGACAGCATTTTTAGCTACATCTCTTCAGTGAATTATAAAACCATCATTGAGGACTCTGCAATCCTTAACCTTATCATCGTTTAGGTGCGAAGAGGAATAGCAGGTTTTGGAAACCGGTAAATTCCGTTACCGGTAGTAAATGACACGCGTGCAAACATTACATTCACATTAGCACCTTTTAACGCACATTCGCCCGTACATCGTTATTTCACATTATTTTCTTTTCCCCGTCGACCTTCGTATGTACCAGGAGTTATGAACATCCAATAGCACTGATTTATTACAGTCTAATGTGGAGTAATGCCGACATTACACATGCATTTATCTAACTCAAAGTGACACAGTTTCAACGAACATACAAATACTCATATTTCAAGCAAAAATGAAAATCAAATATTTATTTTTTTAATTATAAGTAAATAAATGACAATAACTTATATTACAAATATTTACATTTGAAGTCAAAATTGCTAAATTTTAATAAAAAGTAAAATTATCAATTTATTGAAGTATTTTATTGAAATTTAATTAAATATTTGTGTAATTTATGAAATTTATGAAATTCAACATAAATTGTATTAAATATTTTCTGGAATTTCAACGAAATAATATCTTAAAATAATTGTGTTTCTCAATAATTGTAAATGAAACTGGCAAAAAATGGAATTGATTATAATTATTACAAACAATTTAGGGTATAAATATTAAGGTATAAAGTAGAAATCTCCTCATAGTTTAAAAATATCAATTTATATTAATTATTTTTAACTGTAAATTTCATAGAATTTTTCATATTTACCCCATATTATCAGTTAAATAGTTTCTAGAATTTCTAAAATTTCAATGAAATATGATTCGTTTATTATTTTATATGTTTGTACTTACTTGAAAATGAATCGAAAATCAAATATAGAGTGGAAACATTTAGATTCAAAATAAGAATCTCTAAATTTCAATAAAATATCAATTTATATTGATTATTTTTGCTTCAATTTTATGAGATGATTTGTGGAATATCTAAAATTTCTAAGGTTATATTAAATCGTTTCTGGAATTTCTGAGATTTCCGAGAAATATGATCGTAAAGGAATGCGTTTATCGTTTTATGTGTTTCTCGTTAATTGAAAATGAAACGCGCGAAAATTGGAAATGGAAAAATTTCATGCCGGATTTTCATCGGAGCGTTACGATATTCTAACGACCTTTGCGTCTGGGTGAGAGTAAAAAGAGAATACAGAAAGGAGCTTAGGCCAGGAGCACGCAAACACACCTAAAGCTCTCGGGCAAACATTCAGCAGTTTCAAACGTTGGGAGAATAAAATTTAAACGAGATTCGTTCGTTCGTACATTTCCAGCTTGCGTTTCATTTTCCTAATGCGGCATTTACTAACGAATTGTTCTCTCCTGTTCGGTGCTAAAACTTCTGCGCGAGGTCAGTTTTATACTCTGGTAAATGCGGAGCATCGATTCCGAGAAATCAAGAGATCTTACGCAACTTCCAAACCTAGGATGGATGAGAAAAAAGAAGAAGTGGATTGCGCGGCGGCGCGCCCGCATTCATTAACGACGTCGACTAATTAAAGTCGTTAATTTAATACAACCGGCCTTATTATGGGCCCGTTTCGACTAACGACTCATTAAGTCACTGTACTGGTAGCCTATTTATGGCCTCGACCGAAAGGCAATTACGATAGAATAACGAGCGACGTCCTATAATAATTCCACTCCGAAAACTGCTCGATGATACTATATAAACCTAAGAATATGCGGAGGCTCGGATCGCTAATTGAATTATCCGGCATAATTGGCTTAATTACACGATGCCTCGCGATGGATCGGAGAGAAGTCCCAATACTCGTAATAACCATCTTTTCGCTGCCTTCATTATACGAAACTGGACTCCTCAAAACAATCACCCTCCTCCCATAGTTAACTACAATCTACTTATCACATTTCTCCGCATCTGATGACAAAATTCGAGTGAAACGAAAACTAATTTTCATGACATAATGATAATCTGCAATGTATTTAAATTATTATTTTTTCTTTGATTTGTTTTACTTAAAAAAATAGTTCAAAGCAGAAAGACTGTGTTCAACACTCTCGAGAATACAATTAATTTTGTTAACTACCATTCATTGTTCTAATTTCTATAAAAATTATTACGTGCAATTGATTAATCAACAATAATTAGAGTATAAATCGCTAAAATATGAAAATCAATTATTTATAAATAGTATTTTAAGCAAATATAAGTAAATATGTAATAAAATGCAATTAATTCAATTATTTATAATTATAATTTCATTGCAAATTATTTTATGCAATTTATTGTTCCGAAATAATTAAACTAATTCAAACCGTGGACATTTATTGTATGTAATGTTTAATATTTGTTGTTTCTCTCATTTTGTTTATTTGTTTCTGCACTAATTAAAGTAATCGATGCTGTAATAATTAATTTTATGTAAGCATTAATTTTCTATTGTTTGGATTTCAACAAATAAGGGTCTTTTTGATTATTTTAAAATTATTAAAAAAAAACAAGTAAATAAATAAATGAAATAATATTGGGGCAGCAAAATGTGTAATTGCAATTTTCGGTAATAAAATGCGGAAGTGTGCAAATGGAAAGCAAATAAACTCGACGCAATATGTAAATAGAGTGAATTAATACACATAACTGCTGTTATATATTTACTTTATATATATATAGTATCTATATATTTACGTATAGCGAGAGGAGAGTGTAGGTGTATTTATTTATTGGTTCGGACATATTCACAAACGGTATTCCAATATTTAAAAGAATTGTTTCGATTTGTTTCCAATTAAATTAAATTACAGTTGTCTGCGCATTTAGTAAATAAAAAAGAATCAAAAAAGAATGCTCGGGAATGTCGTTAATGAATTTGTGTGTAATTCGTGTGTGTTTTTGAATGGGTAGAAATAATAATAATTCAAGAAAAAGTTTGCAAAATAGAATAAAATTAATTGTATTTACTGCTAATTTAAATTGTTTTTTTTTATCATCAATTCAAGCCTAATCACTCATTCCAAGTCTAAATTAAATTCTAAAGTGTTTTTTTTTTGTTTCACGAAATTATTATATTTTGTTTCGACTATATATATTCACGTACTGTGGTACGTTGTCAACTATAGGAAAAAAATATTTCACTAAGAATGTTTATTGCTATTTTCTAATAATTTTCATATCTTTGGTAGTTAATTTTGCATGTAAATTATTAATAAAACAGTGTTCTTTATTAAGATGGTGATCCAAGCCGTCTTATTGCAACCATACATACATTAATGATATGTCAGATTTAGAACGTCATTACAAAACAAGAGTTACTGTATAATGAATTGTACAAACTAACCTAAATATAGCTTATAGAACCTTCATAATAGTTGTTATTGTATTATGGTTTATTCTAAATTAAATATGCTAGAACATTTATGTTCACACTTCAAAATTAAGTTTTGTTTTCTGGTACTATAAATTTATTAGTTGTGCTGGAGTTGAGAAATTAATGCAGTAATAGGTTTGTGATCTTGGTCCCGTTTTGAATCCCGAAAATCGAATTCCAGACATCTATAATCTCGACCGTATGAAATTCCTGCCATTAGAAATCCAGACTATCAAATTACCGACATACATAATCTAGACTGTACAGAATTCGTGACATCCGTAATCCCGACTGTATTGAATCCCCGAACATTTTATAGGATTTTGGATATTGAAGTGCAACAATGTTTGTAAACAGTGATAATATTTTAGAATTTTAATATCCAAAATTCTATAAATTTTTCGGGAACACTTGGATACAGTCGGGATAATGGATGCCGGATAGTTGATATAGTCGGGATTATGGATGTCGGGAATTCGAATGTCTTGAACGTGAGTTTCGGGATATCGATATATATCCGAGTAATGTTTGTAATGTAGGTTTTTTAACAGTCGTTATTTAATACAAGTAGATACATGGAAAAACGATAAATGTTTAAAATCGATGTTGATGTTAAACGAGAATGAGTTACGAATGTTAACTGGTTGAAACCTGAGAACACAATAGGAAATTAAGACTTGTGTTGCAGGTGATATCATTTAGGTAACTATTTTCCTTAGTTTTATTAAATTTGGTGTATTTTCAGTTAATTAATTATGTGTTTCGAATTTCATTATAATAAATAAGTTTGAAATAACACACATAGTTCTTACTTTTTTAATCCTAATATTTGTAGCTGTTTTTCAAACCCTGAATTGAGCTACGTCACTACACCATATTTATTTTCTAAAGTGTAATAATTAAAAGTTACGATAAAGTTAATTATAACTTCATTTAATGATAAACCGTATTTTCATTGATGCATTATTTGTTTTCGATATATTGTAAATAAATAAATATTATGCAAACAAATGTTGATAAATTTTGATACTTTGTCTACAAAACAGTTACAAAAGCACGTATCAATCAATTAATTGTCGCGCTCGTTCGGTGTTTGCGGTAAGTAAATAATAAATGCGGCAGCAAAATTATTAAACGCCCACGTAATCCCCCGGACCGCGTATTTTTCTGTCGTCTGTACATTTTTTTTTTCGCTCTCTATTTTTTTCGATTTTTTAATTCCATTTTCGTTTTGCGGACGATATTGGTTCGCTGCACACGGGAGAATTATTTATTGAATTACAATAACCGTTTTTTTTTTTCACTTACTCTCCCGTGTGTTTTACTCTCGTTTCGTCTCTCTCTACCGTTGTCCGTTCGGCCGTGTACACAGATTCGAATTACGCGCGCAGAACTTCAAACAGAAATCGCAAATGTAAACTGTAACAAGAGCGTATTGTAACTAAATAACGTCTGGTTAAATCCAATGGAGATTATTCTGTGCCCTGGCTTCGGAATTAGGCCTGACGATTTGCCTGCATTTTTTTTTATATTGCGTTGCTACTTGAAATTGTCCCTAGTGGAAATGCGTATTGAATTTGATTAGACATCCAGATCCAGATTGAATTAATTTCATTACAATTAGGTTAAGTTGGTATCATTCTTTAGTTTCTACATGCTAGATCCCTTATAATATATGTTTTAAACATAGTATGAAAATTATAAAATTAACATTATTATTACACAAGTATTAATATATAATTGTTTTCTAGTATTTTGCTTAAACTTTGACATTATTGAATGTTTTATTTACCTTAAGAAAACTAATTATTTAGAAGTTTAATTTGATTCATTTTCATGAATTGCAATAAATTAAAGATGAAAACATTAAATTTAAATGATTTTTAATTACAAATATTTTCTGTATAAAAATAATATTGAAGTTTTCGTATTATTTTTAAATTAGAAAAAAAAAACATGGATTTATTTTCATAAGCAAACAACATTTGATATCCTGCAATGATGCTCTCTTGTGCCTTAATTACTCGAGACAAAGGGCCTTTTTTTAAAACTTTTTTTTCCGAAAAAGTTTCATGGTCTTGCCGAGGGGTCTGGAAAGTTTCAAAAAGTGTTTTAATATTAATTAAATATTTTAATGAGCGATCAAATATTGACAAACACGGATCGCGGAAAATAATGGGAGAGAGGAATGTTGAAGAAAAGAAAAAAAAATAACGAGAGAGAAAACTTGAACAACGATTAATTAAAATTGTAATTAATTGTTCCCCATTATAAATGTAAGTCTTTTTTTTTTGTTCCAATTCTTGCGGCTCAAATAACACGAATCAATCTTTTCTTTCAAGTTTTTTTTGTTCGTTGTTGTTTGTCGAAGCTTTTTTTATATCTGGAAAGTATGGAGAGGATCGTAAATTTTGTACTGTTTTTTTTTCTCCTATTGTTTGTAAGTTAAATACACGCTTCGCCTCTGTGTTTACCATTTATGATTCATTTCGTTTACTTAATTTAATTCAAAGAGCACATGTGCAGTTGTTGATAATCCTCTTAAAAACTCTAGTCTCGTTCTCAAAGGGTTTAATAACTTCCATAAACATATTTGAGTTTCGAATGGGAATTCCAAAAAATAATGGAATCATCTTTGTTGTTCACAAATTGGGACAAAAGGTCAAGTGCCTTTGTCTAAAAAAAAATAATGTTTATGCATATTTCAAGAAGTTTTATCATTATCCCTTGAAAATATTTAACCCTTTCGGACTTTGCCGAAGCAATTGCCACCATCATATTTAGAGATCTATTTTACAGAGTGTACTTCAACTACTATTCTCTAAAGTTCGGTTTATTATGTATTTCCCTTCCGTTTTTACACATTGGTGTGGTTCCCCTTTTTGTGTCGTTTTTGGACGCATTTGTTCACACGTGCAAGTGAGGATTGCGCTGAGCCCAGCAACGTGCAAGATTAGTACAATTTATTTTCAAAATATTCAGCCAACTCAAAGTGAAACATAATGTACAATGTCGCGCAAGTAATAATTGATGTTCCTTTGCGACTATGAATGTTTAGATTCTCCGCCATGACTCTTTCAAATTGCTGTACGCAATTGCCACCATGTGTTCAGTCGATATTGTGTTTTTTAGCAGAGAATGACATTCCTCCTATATAATTTATAAACAATCTAGCGAAGTTAGTCACCCTGAGATAAGTACATGCCGCAATTAGTTCAATCTGTAATTTGGAGGTCGAAGAGAAGAGAACCCGTCAGATGAAATCTCAGGGGATGACGACTGTGACCAAGAAGATGATGTTCCTGTTTCAAAATACCGACCTTCGACTTATAGTTCTTCTCCCAACAAAAATCTTAAGAAGAATCCAGAATCTCTTCCTACGATTGATATGACAATATATAGTATTGATGGACAAGAACTGTAAGTTACCCGCAAAATGTCAAGTATCACTTTGCATCAAAAAGATAGAAACTGCTTCAAACGTTTTCATTTGAATTCACAACTGTGTAATAAACAAAAATGACTTGCGAAATATTAGTATCTTTAAATTTATGTCATCTGTGGCCAGTGGTGGCAATTTCTACCACTCCCTAGTTTCGTCACATGAGTATCAAATTGAACAAAATTTTGTATGGAGGTTTCTAAGATAGTAATAAATAACATACAGTACAAAAAACTGGATATCCAAAAAAATGCAGGACTGGAATGGTTAATTAGAAGCGGCTGGAACATTTGGCTAATTTTGATTTGCGAGTAATTATTTTTTTTTCACTTTTGTTTCTTTCAGCTTTGTTTGATGTTCAGTATGTATAACGAAATAATATATGATTGATGCGAATTGCATATTATTAAACGAACGAATGAGAATTCGCAATGCGGGAAACAATTAAATATATATCTATAGTTACATACATAATAATAATGTGTGTTGTTTCGGGTGGATGCGCCGGGTTTTGCATTATTGTACGATCGCCGCCGATAGACTTATTTCATTGTACAAATGGGCATCAATTACTGTTCGCTAATTATTGTTATTAATTTGTTTTCAGTAAATGGGCAATTAACCCGAAAATGTATGAATAAATAAATTATGTACGCGCTTCTAGCATTATTATCCTGCACTAAAGCCAAAGCCAATTGGGTTATGGAAAAACGATGTGACGTATTTGAATTCGTCATCAATTCATGCAGTATTAATTTACTATATTATTCAGCTCCAATGATTGTCATTAATATTTTAGATAACTATATTTCACTGTGTTTATAAAGTTTATAAAGTTTTCCAAGTTTAAGGAAATGTTAAACGTTTATACTTTTTGTAGTTACTTAAATCCTTTTGGCTGTAGAGTAAAACATTCACATTCTTATTAATAATAATAATCTATAGAATAAATTAATTTTACTGTGTTAATTCTCATTTTGAATGTTTATTTGTTATCAAACTTAATGTATAAATGATATTTTTTTATATTTATCCAACATTCTTGAAGAAATACCAATAGCATAATAAATATTATAATTAAAGAATATGATTTAAGGAATAAATAAACAGTTGAATCTAGGAAAACGTTCAAATATATTAAGTTTTGCATATATTTTTTTATGTAACTACTCAAAGTATATTATTTACATCAAAGATCAATTGAATTTATAAAACTATTTGCGACTTTTAGGAATTTTCTATTACTGTTTAGTTATTAATAGAATTTCTAATGAAATATTAATGCAATAATAATTACACGAAAACTATCAATTAATATTAAATATTCCAATGAATGTTTGTAATTTAGGGAATTCAAAACTAACGTTAAAATATATAACATTTCGAAAATAAGGTATTATAATTCGTGGTATCTTATGATGCTTATGATTATTTGTTAATTTGCAGTCAGTAGTTTTTGTAATTACGTGACGTTATATTAATGATTGAAAATTTTAATTGTGTAGCTTTTAGATTTTGAATAATTGACAGTCAAAGCTAACGTTAAAATATCTGCTGTTTTGAAAATTTTATTTCGGTGCAATTACTCGTTAAATATTAATTAGACAATGAATACCCAACATGCTAATTATAGCTTTTAGCTTAAAGTTTAGTAAATAGTTTGAAGCTTATGGATTTTTATCAATCGCTTTTAGAATTGCAACTAAGAAATTGTTTGATTAATATTGCCACTAGTGTGTGGCCATTATGAAACTTTTAAAAGAATGGGTTTTTTTTTCTTTCGATGTCTTCGGTGGGAAAGAAATCTTTTGTCTTGCATAATGCGAAAGAAGGAAGATTGATCGAGTCGATTTTTTTTTAATTAGCGAAAGAAACCGTCGAGTGTATCCGGGCACACAGGACTATAAATATCCGGTCGCTGGAGGCTGCCTCTCATTAAATCAGATAAGCGCTTTCGGCCAGTTTTTCGCGGCAGCCTCCATCTTCCCTCCACCCATAAAAACCCACAACCCCGCCACCCCCTTGATTGATGACGGACATTGCGGCCTTTTTATTGCCGTTATTTAGAACATAACGGTATTGTTGTGTTTGTTATAGACTCTATAGACTATCGAGGACCAGCGCCATTTCAGATATCAACTTCAACAATCCAGTGGGTTAATTTACTTAAAGTTTCGTTGGTGTTTTCTGGTTGCAAACGGTTGTTGCGATTGGAATGTTTGAGTGCGGAAACAGGAGCAGCTCTTCCGTGAAAATGCAATAATTACGTTTGGTAATTACGTGCGCAATTCGTACTTACCCCCGCTAATCAGATTAATATTGAAACGGATATTGGCCACAATGGCACCCACTTCCTGTGTGCGGGCCGCAACTAAAAATTAATTGAATCCTGCCACCATCACCTCCTATCCCTTCCTTCCGGTGGGGAAATCGGCGGTAACGTCGACCCAGATACTTGGTGGACCGTGTTTTTGCGATCAACACCCTCTCCACCCAACATCGAAACCGTCCCCATTTCCCACTCCGCCTCCTCCAAAATCTGGTTTAAATGTGTTTTTAATCAGAACCATAAATCATCTGCCGTTAACAATTGATGCTGCCAAGTGTTGTTGTCACTCGGAGGGGCCCATTAGTGCCAAATCCATAGTTGCGCGTCCCCCGTCGACAACGTTAATGGCCAATGGCATCGGGGGTGGTGGCTGTGCGCTGCGACTGAGGCGGCGGCAGTTGCCTCTGCTTGTACAACACTGTTAACCTATCCCATTCCATCCCACCACCCCGCACTTAATAATTGTTATTATTAGTTATCGCACTTGATTATGATTCATGCGTCCAAGTTGTGTAATGAAGTTGTGCCCTCTCTCTGCATTACGTGCGATGGTAAAACTTTGCCGCTGCCGCCGCCTCCGTGTTTCAGCCGCACAACCGGAATTTATGGCCGATTGAAATTTATTTATGGCACAATGAATGGGTTAGTGGCTACGGCAACTTTCATATTGCTCTTCGATCCTCCACCTCCGCCTCTAACTATCCTATTGCCGCCGTCGCTGCCGCTTCCTCCACCTCCACCAACCCTTCGACTACCTCACGTGTTCATGCAATTTCGACGATCTGCGAACAACAAATTCGAACGAAAAGTATACAACCCGAGCGGGTATTTCAATAAAAGCGCATCCGCCAGACCGTGAAATATTCCTCCGCCGCCGCCGCCGCCACCCCGTTGTATTTGCACGAGAGAAATTAATATTTGTCTGCAGCCTCTCACTAACATTTCGCAAAGAATTTTGAATTCACGTTGGAAAATATGTAACTATTCTTCCTATTATTTTTATTACTGTTTCACTACATTCCATTTATATGTATCATTCAAATTATAACTTAAATAATGAACGGAAATTGACGGAAGTTCTTTCAATTTTTATTATTTTTTAGAATTAAAAAAAAACATTACAGTTTTATCATTTTCGTTCTAAATTTAGTATCTTATTACTCCTAGCCGAATAACAATAATAAGATTTCTTGTCCAATGCGAAAAACTTCGTTTAGTTCTCATTTTGAAACATTGCCAAAATAGTTTAAAATAAAATCCAATTAACCTAGGGAATTCAATAATTTATATTGTTTAATAATCAATTTAGGTAAAGAGAATTATTTATAAATGTGTTGAAAGATTTTTGCTAGAAAGATAAATAGTTTGTTTCACTATAATTTACAACTTGTATCACTGCCAAAGTATGAAATTTATCTGCGAAAGAAAGTTTATTTTCAGCGAAGCGTAACTTTCGTAATAAATTCGTTTTAAATTGAATATTAGAGATGCGGACATTGGAAGAAGAAATGCTTCATGTTTCAAATTTATTTTTAAAAAAATATCACCTAGAAAGTTTTATTTTCAAAATGTTCTTACAATGTCCAAAAATGAAATATTTTACAATAAAATAAAAACAATTTCTAAGTAGATTTAATAATAATAATATTTATAGCAATAGTTTTAAATAGACAAAAATGAATGAACAAAAATGCAATAATAATAAAGAAATTTTGGAGAATCGTAGGTTCGGGTATGTGAGGACGAAGAATGGTGAATTAAGAACGTATATTTACAATAGAAATACAGATTGTCTTAATGTGGTACATGTTGGTACAGAGACCAAAACAAGAGACTTGCGAAACAAGAGAGAGGCATTAGGTCCGGGTTTGTCTCTTTTAAGCTTTCTGATGGTTGTAAAACTTAACCTTCCTTCTTCTTTCCTACTTCCTTGGGCCAATCATGTGTTTCCATGGTTGGGCGGACATGAGCCCCACAAAATAAATGTTAAAAAATAACTATTATAAAGTACTATTAGCCGCAGTATTTTCACACAAAAAGTATTTATTATATCATTAAAAGATGTGATTTTTGATATACAATGTGTTTTATATATTAACTTGAAACTTTTTTTGTAATGCTTAAAAATATTTGTAGATTAAAACTTTTGGATTATATCTAACAATTGCGTGATTCCTGTGAATATTTTCTGTTGAACAGATTAATCTTGCTAGTAATATAACAATGATTGTTATGTGATAAAGTGGTAAATAAATGAGTGTCCATGATTATTTAATTGCGGCGGGGAAACTTATCGTCGACTTTCGCGGAAAGCTTCTCGGTGATGAATGAGCGCCCAATTAAAGCGGACACAGATTATGATGGATTAAGACAGCCGGGATTACGGACTTTCAGGGAGTGGGGTAGAGAAGAGAGACACTGATAATTGTGGAACACGCGAAAGCCGGGATGGATGCAACGATCGATCTATATAAAAATCGATCTTCAGATAACATGAAGCTTCCGTTTTTAATTTGGACCGACTGTAGCAAAACTGCAACTAGAAGAAAGAAAGAAAAAAAAAACAGTAAAACAAAAATTTGTAATGAAAAGTGTCGAGCACAAAAAGAACACAGAGAAACGACCGTCCGATAATTGGATACAATTCTCATCGCAGGAAGCTGAAGTTCGCGTCATTTTCATCCGGGACTACATAATAATTCCGCAGCGAAACATAAACTCGAACTATGGTCCTATTTTTAACACCCACCGGGAGTCCAGGCACCGAAGGGAATTGAGAGAGCGAGAGAAATGGAAAAAATAGGAGGTTGGAAGCAAACAGTAGGAGCGTTGTTGTTTGCAAACTCGGCTGATTCAATTAAAACTTACCTAGGTGAGGGTAAAATGCGAAGGACGAGGGCAGCGAATTAGAATGAATAAACGTCCTGAGGACTAATGATGCGGCGATTACTATCGTCCAGGTAATTTGGATGCAAAGCGCGCGTACTGCATCAAACCAACCCTCTTCCTCCTCCCTCGAGTTTAAATAAACAGAAGAGACTGCGACGAACTAATTGAAAGTTTTTGATTCATTATAGCGTCCCGGGGACGACAATGGAAGTTATTAAAGCACTGCAAAAACTTTTATAATGCATCGATGCTGCATTCCTCCGGGGGTCTGGGATTAAAAGTTCCTGTTGCTTCCGTTGGCGTATTACTGTTATTATTACTATTACCATTATCATGTCATGTTGTTTATTGCTTTTTCTTCTGGAAGATGAAAGTAGGAGATAGAAAGATGGGGGGTCGGTACCAGTGTTCATAACTTTAATGGGTCCTGAATGCGAATTAGCTGCACGCAGGGACAGAGGCATGATAAATTCCGGTTTCGCCTCATTTGCATTACAACAACGCCGAACGCCCGAAATGTATGTATGTGCATTTCATGCAAATCGACTTTCGCGTTTTGCGCAAACACGAAAATGCCCCCATCGGGCGTTGAATCCCGCCAATCGAGGAAATGAAATGAAGCGCACGCTATTCGAAGAACACCATTTAAAAAAATACAACAACGGCAACTCCACTATTATATAACGCCAAAATGAGCAAAGCAATAATTAAGTGATATCGTTGTGGCATTTTAAATTATTCATGCCCGTGTTAAGTCGTTGTGTAAAAGCTTATTGTTGCGGTGAGAGAGAGAGGAGGGACCAGTTTCTTAGTCATCCCGAGATTTATTGTCATGTAAACGATCGTTGCTACGGTTGCCGTAATCTCAACGTCCGTCCGTCAGGTCAAGCTGTATAAATTGTTATGCTTGCAACGATTTTGCCGACGTCTCTCGCCTCGCCATTACCGTAAATATCAAAGTTTCGACAATGCTAATTTAAGTGGCCTGCAATTCGTAGTCGGCCGACACGACTACAATCAACAATCAACATATTTTTAGGTTCAATAAATCTTCCTGCACTTATCGTAAACTTAAATATATGTTACATAGCGACATAATGCAATTAGTTGCACTTTGACCTGATATGTAGCTAATGTCTCTATTCTATTTTATTTTGTTTTTAACTAAATTCTTATTCCAATTTATTTATTGAATATATTACAAAGACTAAATTAATAATTGTAATTATTTTAATTATATTAATATTTATTACAATAATAATTACAAAAACTTAACACAATAATAAAAGAAAAACTAAGATTAAATTAAATTTCTGCAAAAAAGAAAATAAATATTTCTGTCTTATTTACATTAGTTTATGGAAATAATAAAATTGATGTGACTGTTCAGATTTAACAATAAAGAAATGAAAAGCAAGATTTGTTCCGTTCTGGATTTTTGGTTACACGAAAAATGGTAAATGGGAGAACTCAATTTACAGCTTGATTTACGCATTCGCTAACCATTCCTTCTTTTCCAACGAGCCCCAAATTGTTTTGCGCTCCGAACATCTGCACATAATCAAACAAACCACCGATCCCCCAACCCCGCTTTTTTCCTTCGTTCTTTCAACCGTTTTTTTTTTCATTTTTCGCTCTGCTCTCATTTCCTTGTTCGCTACCTCTTTTTTCTCTGCTTGTTTCCTTTTTCGATTCGTTCTTTCTTGGGTTCCGTACTGTTCGGTGATTAGACCAAAACCGCAGATGAGATGAGATTGTGAAAAGCGGACAGACTCAAACCGTCCCTCCGGCTCCCGGTCTCGGTACCCGGCGCCTCCACCCGCCTTCCGTTGTGTGTACATAATCGCGTTTGCCGGAGTAACCAACCAACCAAACCAGACGTCTTGGTTGCTAACTTCGGTCTGGAATTAATCCAATAAAATTTGAATTACATTAGGTGCACGCTCATCATCGTCCCCTTCCATCCCCGCCAGCTCTTACAATAATGGGATTAGTTTCGAGTTTATTAATAGCCGCTATTATACAGTTAAGTCGGTTAATTTCGTTTGAGAGTATGATGATTTGAGGACGGGCTGAGATTTCGTTTCAATCGGAGATGTGACGTGTTTAGGGGCGCTCAAATCAATTTACGAGGGCATAAAATTTCGCTGATATATAGATTGAAAGGATGAGAGGTGCAGCAGGGTGGGAAGAGATGAAGATGATGAAAAAGAAGCGGAAGGGTGGCAACTATCGTTTAACGTTTGAGTTTCAGCCCGAGGAAACTTTACGACCAAGCTATGTTTAATATACAGCTTCGGTGGCGTTCCGCGCCCTTAACTGGATGTTACGGATGATTTAATCAAACTTTGTAAGAAATATGAAATCTGAAACATCCCCGGAACGCGCACGAACTATTAAACGAAGGGAGAAGAGCCCTCGTACTCACACACACATACACTACTGAAAACAGGCACCCTCAACCTACTCCCTTCCCCCCTTCTCCATCTCGATATTAAACATTTCATATGCAGCGCAACAATTTTAATCAACTCGACTATTATACGCGTTTTCCCATCTACGTAACACACATACATCCGGAAAAATAAGTAAAGAACAAGTTTGAATGAATATGTTACCTGCGCTTTTGCAGACAATTCCGAACTTGCAATACATCCGGCTGAAAACGAATCGCAGATATTTCAGCAACTTATGATAATCCGTATAATAAAGCGATAAAACTAAAGGCGGAATGATTTTTATTGGCGAATCGAAGCCCGTTACATGATAACGACGCTATTACGAAACAAAGACTTTGCGGGGGTTGTAGCGTGCAAGGACGACGTTCTGCGAAATCGTAAAAGCGCTGCGGATCGTAAAAAAAACTGCGCTCGAATCCCGCACCACGAAAAATGTTCGTAATACTTTGCAGTCGGTCTTTATGCACGTACTGGGGAACATATGTTTTAAATAAACACAACAAGTCGCTCAAAAAACCACCCTCTCTTCTCTCATAGCTAGGCATCAGCATCATGGTTGGTAGAGTGCTAGATTCATGAGCTGTTCTTTACCATTTTTATGGGCTGTACTTTTCATTCACTTACGGTCTGCTCTTAATGGACTGTATATGCATGGTCCATCCATTAGTCGATAATAGAACTGTCACAGACCGAATGTTAATTGCTGATGTAAATACAATATCGGAGATACGAATTAATTAACTGATAAAATCGCCATGTATCAATGCTGCTCTGATGCTACCTGCACGTCCAATTGTGCAATACTCGAATCGTCAAACCCTGCGAGAAAGCCAATTTGAGTTATTACATCGTGCAGTAGTAGTAGTGCAGCATACATTTTACATTTGTTTTGTATTCGTTCGTTCGCCGAGCGAAAATCATGCATGTTTTTGTTGCAATTTAATTAATATTTGCTCGCAAATTAATAATCATTACGAACGAAATTGCGATCGGCAACAGAAATAAACGTGTAATAACAACACGCTCCGTTTCGATAATTGCGGTAATTGTAATAAATGTGCGGATCGCGTAAATTAACATTTTGCGCCGCAGCTGTATTGTTTTCTTCTTTATTAACACATGTGCAATATTTTTTCTGTTAGAAATTTGCTCCATTTTCATATAAATTACTGTTTATTAATGGAATAACAACAATTGTGTATTTATCGTATATAATATTTTTCTTTTTAAATAAAACATGCGTTTTCGTTTTAAACATGCAATAAAATGTATTTATTATTAAATTTAAATGCGTTGGAATTAATAAATATACATAATTATTAAAATAACTCTTCGCCCTCCTTAAATTACCTTAGAATCTTGCGAGATCCAAAACTCAACCTGAACTCCTATTCAAAAGAACTCAAATCCAAAATTAAGATAAGATCACTTCCGATTCCATAGTTCTGCACTATCCATCAAATATACAACATCCATCTATAAATCCATCTGTCGTCCAATCCTCGAATATGGTTTCCCCCTTGTCTCTCATTGAATGAACACTGTTCTGAAAAGTCACTCCGAATCCTCATTACGTAATTGGTAAACAATAGTATTCATTTAGTTTATCCATTGTATATAATATCCATGGGCGGAAAGCCCTTTCTGTTATTTTTTTATTGTTATTTAGTTTATATTTAGATTTATATTTAGAATTATCTTGTTCTTTTTATTAGAAAATACTGAAGAAGGAATTTGTTTATTAATTATTAAATTTATTGTTATATTACATAATTAAGTTGTGTTTATGAGCAGTGTTTGATTGCTTGGAATGAAATGAGTGCGATCTCTGTTGGGGATTATTAATACGTCCAATATGTTTTGATTTATCTTAATTTGACGGGCGCGCGTCGGTGTCTGCGAAAATTAATTGCGAACCGGAAGCGGAAGCTGCGCTGCAGCAGCAGCGGCGGCGGCGGCAACGAATAAATTTTACGTCGGACGACGGCCGAATTATTGCCGCGTCGGTTAATCGAGCTGTCAATCAAAGGGCCAAGGGTCGCTTCGCTCCGGAACAACAGGGAAACGAAAAGGGAGAATACGTCGAAAATTTCGATTGATTAAAGGATCGTACATACCAATTTACCAATAGAAATTTGCAATTTATCAATTTGTCTGCACGTGCATTCTTTCGAAAATGTTAAATCCAATTGTATTTGTTTTATTACATGTGTTTTAATTTAATTAATTAAATGATTAAAGGATCGAACACGTATTTACAATACTGATAAAGTCAAATATATGTGTTTTCATTGTGTTAAGCAAAGTATCGTAAACACAAAAATCCGCAATTTATCGATGTACCTGCACTTGTATTGGAGAGACATTCTTTCAGATTATTGAAAATGTTAAATTGATCGTACATGCTAACACTTTAACAGTTTAATTAATTTGCAATTTGCAATACTTTTGAACCTGTAAAGTCAAACATATCTATTTTAATTCATTGATGTTAATTGAAGACTCGTACACACAAATATTACTTACAATTGATATTGTTATTAAGTCTTGTTCTTTCGATCCGGCCTACGTACCATGTCATATCAACTTCTTCTTGCTGCATCAAGCTTTAACATCTTCCTAGTACTTTCGCATTAGTTCTTGATGCTGTTGCTTCCTTTCCTTAGCCCACTTCTTGCCTGTTGGAAGCTTAGACTCTTCTTGGAAACATCGTTATTTTTCGCTTAAGGAGGCGGGGGCACGTTCCCAGATTTGCCTGTAATTCCCACCTCTTACAAATCCTTGTCCACCTCAGTGAACCCAACTGCCTTGGTTTTCTTTTCAAGAAAGTAGGTGAAAATCATATTCGTCAATCGCATAGGGTTCATTCTTCTTATGTGATTGATAAAAGGTAATTCTCAGTTTTTTTAATGGTGTCAGGTATTATTTCTACATGGGCGTGAAGTTCGTGGTTGTGTCGTCTCCTATATTCCCCAAGATTTTTCTTACAATTTTGCTTTCTTTCACTTTCAATTTCTCTATCAGTCTCTATAACTTACGTCCATTATTATTATTTCGTCTTTTTTTTCCGGTTGTGATACTGTCAAACTGATATATTTGTCAAATATATTTGTTTTCGTTCATTGAAGTTGTTGAGTAAAGGATCGTGCACATCGGCAAGAATTGAACAATTGCCGCAGCGAAGTTAATCTGATTTTGTAAAGAATGCACAGGGAGCGGTGATATTTTCTGGAATCCCACCACGTATTATTATCCATCTGGGGGCGGCTACGTAATGGAGAAATATCGGACCAATATTTCGGAGTTAAGTAATTCGAAATGGGGGGCATGCGGATTCGGTCCACGTCCCGTACGGAATTGAGTGCTAACGTTCTGCGGCGCACGCGGTCCCGCTTAACGCTGTCAGATAAGACC
>JAFMTC010000210.1:251811-265237 GCA_018845635.1 Nicrophorus orbicollis
ACGAGAGTGTGGGTGGATGCGGGGGAAGCGGATCGAGGGGTTGGCGCGAAGCGTGTCTCTCCGGTAACTTCCGCATATCAAAGGACCTTTTGAAATTTAACAAGGGCCAGGGATTATCGCGCGCACAAAAGAAGAACCGAATGATATAAATATACAACAACAACAAAAAAAGAGTTGTTGAGTGTACGAGAGAGAGAAAGACTGGAGCCAGCCAGAAACTAATTGCTGGAAGCCCTTCCGGCCCCTCGCGTCAATAATAAATTATTCAGCAACTTGTTGCGATACGGTTTCGGAATCGTCGGGATTAAGGAGGGCAGCGACCATTAATTTTCTTTATTGTGCTCCAAAACTGTCTGCCGACGATAAACATCGATTGCATATAAATCAGTGTGCGGCTGGGCGAAAAAGGGGAACTACGAAAAAACTAAATAAAACGTGGGATGCATAACACAACCAGAGTGGAAAAAGGCCGTGAAGGGACAAGGGTCTTCCTATACGTACACGAACACATACACACACTAACCAAATGTTCTTTGGGATCCTCCATTTACTCCTTCTTTTCGCATTACACTTGCAATTTCCTAAAACCCCCGTTTTGCATGCAAAATTTAAGGTCCAATCTTCTTGCAAAGCAAATTTTATTATTATGTTATAATAAGTTTATATTTGAACAATAACATACAAATAGCATTATCGTTTGAATACTTTCTAAGGAATTTATTCCGCACCCAACACTTGTAGTTCCATTTATTATTATGATTTATTTTATGAAGATCAAAATGCTCTACTTTGCAACTACACAAAATGTTACTGTAAAGAGATTTTAATATATTTATTCTTTAAAAACTATGCGTTTTTGTAAACCAGTGGTTCCCAAACTTATTCGGTGTACGGTGTCCAAAAAAAATTACTGATTTTTTTTTTTAAATTTGTATAGCTATTAAACAGAAAGATATGTATAATAATGTTTCTACAGTTTCTACATTTCTACCTGTGGCCTTCACCGCCCCCTGCTTTAAACTATACTTTAATTAATACTATATGTTATTCTTTAAAAACTATACATATTTGAATTATACCAATTCAGTTATGTTTGTATCTGTACTTGTAATTAATGTATTACTATTTATTTTTACCATTTATATATACTTTTTTGATCATTTGTTGCAAGTAAAATGTGAAATGTAAAATGATGAATCATAATATTTTTTAAAAACAGTGTAACAATAGTTTAGAACAATGTAAGCATAATATGTATTCGTTTAGAGTTCCATTCCTATCGTTGATTTATTGCAGTTGTATGATAAATATAGTTGCTGCCTATGATAGTGATAAATCTAGTGGACAAACGGAAATTACCACAGGCCGTTCTGTCAAATATACGAAACAAAATATAGAGGGAGGAAAGAAAAAAAATACATATTATTTCCGTATTTTGTTTAAATTGATATATGTTTTTCCCTATATTACGTGTAGTTAATTTGTAGCAACCAATCAAAACGCATTGATCAATCGAAGGACGACTACAGTTTTATTTATTTATTGTTTATTTCTATAGAGAGAAAAAACGACACATTTCATTTTATTTGCTTAATAAATTGTGTATGCGGGTGATACGTGCGGGATGCGTTTTGCGGACAGCAATCATTTATTTATTCATCTGTAATTTTAATCACGAGCGCAAAAATAAACGTCTGGTTTGTGATATTACATGCAGTTTGTACAAATAAGCCACAAAAAAGTGAAATAAAAGAGGAATTGTGAAAGGGAAAAGGGAATAAATGAATCAAACGGAACAGTGCAAATAATAATAACAATAATAATTCAATCATAATAAATGGAATATTCGCAAACAAACACGTGAAACTCGTGACATGCTATAGTTGCAATTATTGTTCGAAATATTGTCTAGTGCAAACAAAGCGAAACCGATGAAAAGAACGAACGCAGTTAATAATATGTAATCATATTTGGTTTGTTGTCTCATTTTTTTTGTATCAAGTTTTTATTTGTTTTATGAACTAATGTTACTGTTTTGGATTTGTTTAATTATTTATTACATTTGAATTTTTACTATTTTATTTTAAAAAAAATCCATGGCTACAAATTAAGTCCATTTTACAAAATAAAGGTATATTATTATTATTATAAAACAGATGTCGGGAATTCAATAGTCGGGATAATGGATGTCGGGAATTCAATAGTCGGGATAATGGATGTCGGGAATTCGTTACAGTCGGAATAACGGATGTCGGGAATTCGAACGTTGACAATGTGAGTTTCGGTAAATCGATATAGACCCGAGCCATACTATATATTGTTATATTAACAATTTATAATAATATTACAATATTACATAAAATTTCTACTACATTCATTTAAATGTCATTTCTATAAATTTTCATTTTTTATTTGAAAAGCATAAGCTTTGGTTTTAAACAAAACGAATTTAATTATTTTTTGCTTTTCAAAACTTGTGTTTTGTAATTGCTATCGAAAACTTTGGTTTGTGCAGTCTTTATTAATTGCTTTAATACATAATCGATGAAGATTGCGGCTTGTTTAATTAACTTGGACGTGTTTCTTGCTCGGATGTCGCATTACGGTAATAATCGAATTGCGTCTATGTGGTTTTAGGAGGGCTGATGGTACGGATTAATTGCGCAATTAATTAGACGTCCAATTTACGAAAAACCGCCTCCACTTTTCTCCTGTTATTTCTCTCCCTTTCATTCTATTTATGTCTTCCGCGTCGCATGGAACCATTTAATTGATTTACAAAGACGAAATTTCTTCGAGAATATTAATTATTTCGGATCATCGTCCTACTCCTTCAATTATCTCTCACTCTCGATTAGGGAAATTAGCAAAGCACTTGCTTTCCAACCGGAAAGCTTTTACTGAATTTTAAATGTTTTAATTTTGTTCCACTGCATAACACTAATTCTATTTTTCTTCTTGTTTCAGGTGAGTGCTCATTCGCAGAATTATATTAATAATGATCCAATGGAAAAAGCATTACAGTCGATGTGAGTAAAAAATATAAGTATTAAGCTCTAAGTGTTTGGAATCAGCTTTGCGTTTGAAATGTAAACGTAAACTAATGATTCGTGGATGATGAAAAAACGGAAAAACGAGGCTACGTCTGTCTATAAATCATGGGCGGCGAAACGCAGGATAGGCTGTTAATGGACAAATAATTTATTTTCGCTCGGCCAGCCATCTAATTCGATTTTAATGCCCGCAACATTCCATTATTGCACTGGCGCATCCGCCATAAATATACATGAATCGCACGCAATTTCCGTCTGCTATTCTTTCACCTCCTTTCATATTTTTTTCGCGACCCCTCGCTCCGCTGATCGAAGGAAACGTCTCCGGCTGAAGGCGCGCTAATTTTTCAGCGCGTCGAATAATAAATCTTATGAATATTTGATGAAATTGCGTGAAAAATTTGCGTCGAATTTAACGAGAGGCGAAAGCGGCGGGGGCGAAGATAAAAATGGATGGAGAGAGAAAAAATAGGAGGCGAAAAGCAGCGGCGTCGCTGTGCAAATGCGATAATCCCTTTTGTCGTTGGGAGGGCAAAGGGACCGTAGCCCTCATAACACTTCTCATATTACGCTTTCGGTCGTGTTAACCCTGTTGAACATTCGATTGTACGACTTCTGCACACTCTCTGTCGCTATTTCGCCCCCTCGGTTAGGGTGGGGTAGGACACCGAATGCAAGCAACATCCGGTTTTGATACTGATGTTAATTACTGTTTTCGGTCTACATTTGGTTTTTGTTTTACGGCTTTTGTTGCGCTTCCTAATTCTTTGTCAGTGATTAAAAAGAAAACAAGATGAGAGTTCGATATTGACATATGTGCATGTTTTAGCACAAAGGGCTTTGTTTCGCGTCGCTGGGTGGAACAATAAGCTGGATGTCGGCCCAGCAGAGGCTATTTGTTGCTACATATCCACACATCGTCGTTAGGATAATGAACGGTTAAAACACGTGTATTCCGGATTAGAATCTACTATGCCTACTACTAATATTTCCATGCATACTATTTCTGTTGTTTTTTTTTTATTTGGGAATCAACGTTAGTACAGAAACTAGGGAAAAACTGCGATGCTGTTTGCTGGTCGCGTATCGAATTTGCATACTGTTTGTAATTATAAATTGCGAAGGGGTGGAGGTGGTGTAGGCGGCGCGAAGGAGTCGGGCGCCTAATAACAAATGCAACGACTCGCTCTTTGCTCTGTTTCTCCGCAATTTCTGCATACAAATACGAGGCTATATTATGTATGTGTGTGTATGTGATCTAGATGCAGGCCACTTGTATTCTATTTACTCGTCGTAATGAGTATTTCCACTTCTTATGCGGCTGTAATTTATGCGAGTGCTTTGTTGCAAAGTGGACATGGAGGAAATTTGAGACGCCTTTGCACGTACTTTTTTTCTGCAGCAATTATTTTATTAACCTTTCAATCTATCACTTCATTTGAATACTTTTTTTTAACTTTTTACATTTCGTACTAGTATATATGTAATACTACAGTAGATTGAAAAATTTTAAAATTACAAATATTTCTACCAAAATGATATGTAGTTTAAAGACATTCAATATTTGATTTCTTATATTTATAATGAACGAAAGGAATGATTTTCAAGTTTATAAATCGAACATAAACATTTCAGCCAAATTTATTTTAGAGCATTACATTTCTCAAATTCTATAGTTATCTAAAGCTATATTTCAAACGTGGTCAGGCTTAATTTAAATAATAGACAACACTTTCGAATACTCATTTACATATGTTAATATTATTTATTATTTAGTATTAGTTAATAATTAATAAGACACTCAGATAGTGGATTCCCTAAACACGTGTACAAGAACGAGAAATTACATAACATAACAGTTGAATCTTAAGGGGGCCAGCAAAAGTGTCTCTTAAATAACATTGAAACGTGGCATTGTTTTGGAACATTTAACAGCTAAATAATTAATAGAATGTCTTTAATTATGTATTATGTTAGCTAAATGCACAACTTATTCAGACAATTGAAGCTCTAATGAAACAAACTTTTACACAAACGTCTATCAACTGCCAAATTATATATTGAAAACGCGCCTTAAGTGTGAAGTTGGCTGTACAAAATATTAAGACCATCTTTGAAATTACTTTTCGAACAACCCAATTAATCTTTGAGACATTATTTTCAAAAAGATGATGAAATTTATTATACAGTATATGACCATAATCTGTTGATGCTTGAACCATCGATTGAACCATCCATTCCCATAAGAAATAATTTAAAAATGAATAATACGTTCTCACGTAAAAATAACTACTCTTGATATGGTGTATTAATGGGTTTGTAAAATAATTTAAAAGCTGTTTGAACACATTAATAATAAAAATAAATTATTAAATCCAAATCAAACTCACTTTAATATTAAAATATAAAAAAACAATATATATTCTATTCTATATTAGTAGACACGTACAACGAGGTGCCAATGTTTTTTACTTTTTCATACTAAAAATCGTTGTGTTTTCAAAGGCAATTGTGTGCAAGGTTTCATCAAATTCTTTAATTCAGTAATAAAGATTTTTATGTAAATGTATCATTCTAAATAAAAATAAAACTACTATACAACTTATTGAATCAAAAAACATATTATTTAACAGACGTATATTATTTATTTAGTAATATACAAACTTCATTAATATTTGAATTTCGCTTAGAAATTATATGTTTGTTTCTGATTAAAATAAAGATTATATTCGATATTTTTAAAATGTAGCCTGTTATTGAGAAAGATTATATTAACGCTAATAATATTCAACTCTACACAAATCACTTGAAACAATTAAAAGAACATATATAAATATGCAGATATAGAAATAAATATGCAGATATTGATGAATTAATAGGACTTAAGGAGAATCCAATAGTATCTTGATTCAGTTTTTAAACAAGTATATTTTATAAATTTTGGCATTGTAAAGACACCCGTAAGTAATATAAAAAATTAACACTTTTTTACCAAGAAACATATGTTCTGGGATGTATAAATCTGTTTTTGGATGAATAATTGGTCAAAATATTAATTTATTGCGAAAAAGATGAATGTTATTTAAGTTTATCGTTATATAATTTTATACCTCAATATACGTTAACAATCATCGCATTAACAGTTTTTTTTTCAAATTATGTAATTAATATGTTACATGAAGACAATTCATTTTGTTATGTTTCAGGGATGGTATTTCTGGACACAGTCGAATAATGCATACTGATGTTATTATGGACTGTTACTAGTTGTAAATTAAAGTCGATGAAGATTTAACAACAATAAATTTTCAGCAGAAATCCATAATAGTTATAAATATGACATATAGCAAGATGAAATACTTTAATATATAGCTTTAACTCATTAATAATTATGTCGTTTTTAGTAACCGAGAAAATGATTTGAAAAGACACTAGAATTTAGAATCTTGAAAACAAAAAAGTTTTACAAATTTGACAGTACACATTGAGAAATTCATAATAGCTTACTACACTAAGACTATTGTTATTCGTTGGATTCCCAACTAAGACTAATTATAAAATACATATTACAAACATAAGATTAACTATGTTAATGAACGATAGTGATAACCAGCTGATTATGCCTTCATATGGGAATGGTCTGTCGTGCCGAGTCATTCCGTGTTGCAATTCGTGTACTCTGCGACTTCTGGTGATAACACATATCTGGAGGTACATTTTAAATATAATTATAATGATTGGACACAATAATGTGCTTTCAATTCATGGTTTATTTCATAACATCACAATTGCTCGTGTACAAACATTTTCTATGGTCTCTATATACAATTATTTTTTTTCAGCGCAATTATCGTATTATTCGTTAGTTTTTTAATTGACCATTTCATTTGCGTTCGCAAAACTAAACATGCTACCGTCGAAAAGTAACTCGGTTATAACACACGGTTCGTTCCTATTGTAATGAAATTTATGCTGCGCTCTCGCGAAAATTACGAATGTGTTTCGCTGACCGCCGCCCCCCGCCAGTATGTCAAAAATATTTACACGAGGCGGCTGAGAATTTAATTAAAAGTTTCATGCTTCCTCGTGTAGAGTTTCTAATCGTGTCCGAATGACCGAAATCAAATTAAAAATTAAAATCGTGTTTTGTGTGCGTTTTCGTTTGAGGGAGGCGGCGGCGGCGGCATATGCGGATGCGGCCTAACCATACATGCTTTCATATTAACTAGCTGAAAACTTTTCGCGTAAGCATTGTTAGTTAGTTTCATTTTTACAACTTTGCTGCCGTTCGCGAGTTTACCTTTAATAAACGCACGTTTTTGCGCTAATTAATATAGGAGCCCGGTGATGCAACTTTTAATTACTCCATTTGTGCTATCCGCAGATTAGTTTAGAATATGTAATGAAATTATTGTTATATGCGGATGGAAAGTTCGGATACGCAATTAAGTTAAAATATTGCGAACGTTTTTATGTGCTTGTCTTTACAAATCATTCGTTTTCTCAATTACAATAAACCATACAAATTAAATATTGGTAGATATTATTATTTTCTAGTCAATATATATTATTGTTAAATTTGAAAAAAAAACATGATTCGAAATTCTAGTGTCTTTTACAATCATTTTCTCGGTTACTAAAAATGACATAATTATTAATTATTTAAAGCTATATATTAATGCATTTCATCGTGCCACATATCATATTTGTAATTATTATGAATTTCTATTCAAAATATACCATCAAATTTGAACAGCTTTTTTCGCAAGATTCAAAATCATTTTCTGGGTTGCTAAAAATGACATAATTATTAAAGGGTTAAAGCTATATATTAAAGTATTTCATCGTTCCACATGTCATATTTGTAACTATTATTAATTTATTATCAAAATGTACCATCGATTACAAAAATATCACGTAATTATTAATGAATTTAAGCTATATATTAAAGTGTTTCGTCGTACCATATATCATATTTGTAACTATTATGTATTATTATTATTCAAAACTAACTGTCAAATTTGAAACAATCCTCTGTTACACGATACCAAGACAAATATTCAAGTATGCCTTCACGTTAATCGTTATATTTATAATTTACTATCAAAGTTAAAAAAAAAAGTTAAAAACCTGTAAAATCAACTTTACAAATAATTCGTTTTCTCAGTTACCGTACATCATACGGTACATCACCTCGAAAATTGTGTATCTTTATAAATCATTAAATTTGTCATTTACCTTAAAAACAACACAATTATCAAAAACCATTCAAATTAAGGGAAATGCAAAGGCTTTTAATCATGGTGTATTTCATATTAGTAACTATTAAGGATTTTTTGTAATATACAGTCAAAATTGAAAGTATTTAAGCCTAAAAAGCGAGTATCTATATTTTTTACAACGACAAATAGTTGTCTTACATAACATAAATAATTGTATTATGTCTCTCCATAGTTTATTCGATTCGATTAGTAGAACTTGATGAATATAAAAGTGGACAAATTTCGGTTACCACATACAACACAATTATCAATGAGTACTCTAATTAGAGACAAATGATCAGGCTTTTCATCATTCTCGAATCATACTTTGATAATCGAATATCTTTACAAATCATTCAATTTATCGGTTACTATAAACAACAGTATTATCAATGGACACTTTAATTAAAGGCAAATGATCAGGCTTTACATCATGATATATCTCATATTTGTTAGTATTAGGAATTTCCTGTTACATATTTTTACAGTCACTCACAATTTTTTTCTTTACAATCACTCTACAAGTTGTCTTATGCAATTTAAATATTTACTAGTTTCGTCAACTAGTTTCAATTATTAAGGTTATGAATGGATAAACTATGGATCAACCCTGTCTGAGTGCGATTGTCTATTCTGGCCTTTTGTCGTTGCTCGATGCTGATTGAATTGAAAATATGCCCGTCGTCGTCGTCGACTGAATTGATTGGACGTAATTAATAACGATTAATTGCGTTTTCGGTTATTCGGTAATAAATAATACGGCATTAATATTAAAGCTCTGGCGCTCAGAGCCGTCGGAATTGCCAGATTAAATTCTGTACACGGCCGGATTATCTTCCCAAACCAAACCCCCGCATCCACATCCAGCCCCCTCATTCACCGCCGACCCCAGTAGTACACATGCAGCAGCAGCAGCAAACACAAACGGATTCGATCGATTCCCATGTTTTTCTCTCTCTCCTTTCCTCCCCTATTATTTTCTTCCTTTTCTCCTCTCTTTTCTTCCTCTTTTTTGTAATTATTTTTAAACGCCGCCCCCCATTCCGGCACTCGCTTAATAGGCTTTTCAGCTGGATCTCCACTCTGTGTGTGTGTGTGTTTTGTTCCTCCTCCCCAGGCACACACAAACATGACCAGTTTTTAATCCCGAGTGCTTCAGTTATACCGAAATGCTCTATTTGTCTCAAGTACGAACTCTGCAAAACACAGATTTTGTACAAATGGAAATCATGCCACAAAGTCGATCAATGCATACAAATATCCTGTTTCAATCAATTGCCGAGCATCAATAGCCTTTTTTCTGAAACATCTATTTTAATTAAAAACCGTCATTGTTTGTTATTTCCAATATTTTTTATTGTCATATTCAGGGGATTGAAAATCTGCTATGTTTCATTATTTTCATTTATACTGACTAATAATTTAAAGTTATAGTTTAAATATTAAAGATATATTGATGATGAATGACTGGGAGCAGTCAAATTTAACAATCTTTCAATTACGTGAATTTTGCGGAAAGTTATCATTTCAAATTGGTCGATCTACATAAAACTGGAAACAAAGGGGAGGCCGCTCTTCCTTAACGTTCCGACGTCCCCAGATCGTAATAGACGAATGGAATCTGAAGTAATAAAACGGTGATTTACAGCATGTAATCAGCGGATAAGTGGAGGTTATAATGGACGGTAAAACTGGTGCCTTTAAAGTTGAAACTATTATGGGTGTAGGAGAGAAGAGGTGAGTGTTCAAAACCAATAAAATTAGCAATGAAATTTAATTTCTGCTTGTCTGCCGCAAAGCACGAAGATAACAAGGGTGTATGATGAATTTTCGACGTACAATTTATAAGGGATGTATGGAGTGCCGCACGACATATTGTGTAATATAAATTTTAAGCAGATAATTTTCGGATTGAAATTTGATCTATCCGGAACCAAAAATTGTGTATGTTAGGGGTGGAGGTGGTAATAAAGAGCGTGTTTACGTTCGGGTTGTGAAGAAGAGAGTGTGGGAGAGGGTGGCAATTACGTCGTCGTTCCATCCAAAACCCGTCGTTAACAATATCTTACATATCCATCATCAATCACGTCGTTCCATTATTTCGCACCCCTCGATCGGATCACGTGATTTATTGTTCGCGTATGCTGATATCACCCGATTCCTCTAATTGTTTGTCTTCGGGCGATAATTGGTACGAATCGATGAAGCAAGATTATTATTGCCTTCGATGCGCCGCGCGTACATTTATCGCCCATAAAAGGCGGATTTTAAGAGTTGCTCGTAAAAAAAATTGTTAACGCCCGCATTAAGACGTACATAAATATATGTAGATGTACATATAAAAGTCAGGATTGATTTTCGTCGATGTTTTCCCTATAAATGTAATATGCCGATGAAAATAATAAACTCGAATGGAAATCGGTTGCATTATTTATCGTTTTGCGAAATGTTATGACGACTGCGACGACCGCGATGTTTTATTCATCCCTCATCGCATCGAATGATGAAGCCCCGGGGTTTATTTATTTATTTATCTTCTTGCCAGTGCAAAGTGGATTTTTATGCAATCAAATCGATTGCCGCGCAAATATATCGTTAATTTTTCGAAACACATAAATATTGAAAACTTATTTCTATATATTACCAAGTTTTATGTTTGTTTTCGTCTTGTTACGCATTTAAGTCTATTACTATTATCATACGGAATCAGATATTGCTATGTCTGACGAAGAAACTTTCTTCTTCTGGTTCATGGCATGACCGAAGGAGATAAAATGAACTTTTATGGTGCGCCGCCACCCCCGTAATCTGCGATGGGTTATTTAATGGGGATTGTTTATGGTGGGTGACGACGGCGACCGCCGGTTTTTGTTTTCAAGGGTCTCTCTACTCTCCCTTACATCGCCATTACCATAAATATTATAGGGCGAAGGCACGCAAAGGGAGGAGAAGAAAAAAAAGAAGGCAACGGAAACACACGGACATACACGTATTAGTATAATGTAATAGAGTTTAAGACCTCGTGGACGGGATTTTCATACACCAGAAATCGTGGATGTTTATTGCGGACGTGTCTGCCCTCGTGTTCAACAATTTTATGGGTTTACCAAAAGAGAAGAGAAGTCCGCTCCTCTTTCCAATACATTTATATTGAAATTTATTCCTCCAAAAGACAACGAAATTTACTAGTTATATGATGCTCACATAAAGTTTAGTTCGTAAATGGAAAGTTTTGCAAGAAAAGACCATAATCTTAACCTTTCTACAGTATATCAAATAAATGCTCTACTACATTTAGTATATCGTTATATGGATATAGGAATATACCTTTGCGTAAACTTATTGCAAATAAAAGTGAAATGTATATATTCGTGATGGATTGAATTTTCAATTATGTATTATTCTGTTTATTATCTTAATTAATTATATTTTAGTAACGAATTGGAAAAATATATACATATTATTTAGAAAAAATATAAAGAATAAAATGTGTATATTTAATTAGTTTAGTATTTGTGGTATCTGCATAATATAATATGAAAATTAAATTTAC
This sequence comes from Nicrophorus orbicollis, assembly GCA_018845635.1. Lineage (NCBI taxonomy): Eukaryota > Metazoa > Arthropoda > Insecta > Coleoptera > Silphidae > Nicrophorus > Nicrophorus orbicollis. Next base: position 263,679 of record JAFMTC010000210.1, read on the forward strand.
TTCAAACATGTTCAAATAATTAAAGTATATCAAATTTAATTACTTATTAAATTTCTATTAAACTATTTCAATTTTGTGGTTATTAATTTTTGTAATAAAATTCACTTCAGAGGTTTTTAAAGTTTTACAAATTTTGTATGAAAATATAATCATATTTCCATAGTGTAATTTGATCTTCTAACTATTCTAAATAGATTAATAATTATTAATATTTTTCTGAAGTGGGCCAGTTCGTAAATTTTTGCAGAATACCTTTTACAATTTTGTAGGGTACTGAAATGTTATTCAGATTCAACTATTACTACAGTTTGGGAAACTTTGTATTAGAGTATATTTTTGGAGAGAATTATCCAGGGTTGTGCAAATTTACGTTAAGGTTTTATGTTAAGTGCCGCTCTCAATTTAATTTTAAATGCGTATATTTAATTGGGATGCGTCTCTTTGTAACCCATTCCTATTAAATTACAAAATCGACGCTTTTTTCTTGACTGTGAATTTACAGTTTTAGTTATGATTTTCAAATAACAATAAAACTCCATATGTATGATTACGAAAACAAACACCTGCACTTGCAACTACTACTCTCTACCATTTAACCAATCCTTGTATGGTGTAAACATCTGAAATGGTGAGAATTTCAAACATTGCTTACAAAATAAGGTTTAATTAATATATTCAATAATTCAATAATCTAAATAATTAAGTAAACGTTGGTTATAACGTTCGGAATTCAGCGACATTTCTAATTGCGTTCTGCGACGAGACGGATCCGGAAACGTTTCGCATTTGCTGCAGGCATGTAGGTCATGGCATGTTTGCAACGTAACCAAAATGCTAGATGTCACGTACAAAATGTACACTTCAGAACAACATTCGCTGCATTATTTTTATTTATTTATTTATTTTCGTGGTTTCGATGCCATTACACAAAACCGCCTTTCCTTTATATGCATATTCGTTATGCGCGCATAGAAAATTCATATAGATCGATGCAATAACAATTTAATATATTGCGTTTGCTCTGTGTATTTTCCAATTTTTTGGGGGGGTTAGAGGGGGGATTGTGATTTTGGCGTTGTTTATATTCGCGCCGCGTCGTTATTTGCGAGAGTGGAAAATTTAATTTAATATTTTGTTTATATGTTTTTAAAAGGTTTGCGTAACGAAAACAGAAGCAAAAAATATATGCACGTACATATCAGTTACCAATTCAGATTTTCCGAACCGCGGGACGCTTTTATTGCACTTTCGGATTCATCGCACGTTTTTTGTTGTTGTCTGTTTTTATTAGTTTTTACATCGGATGCTACCCGAATTAAAAAAATCAAGCGGACTTTTTTAATCAATTTTATGCTATATCGAGTAATAAAATAATAAAAATTAAGTGATTATAAAAATTTCAATTATAATCATAAATTTATAGAAAATTTAATTTTTATAATTATATACTTTCCGGATTGTAATACTGTAGGGATTTCGATATCGTCCGGATTATGATTTTTAGAAATTAGATGCAGTCGGGATTATGGCTTCTAATGTTGTCGGGATTCGGGTTTTTA
>JAFMTC010000210.1:265318-283546 GCA_018845635.1 Nicrophorus orbicollis
GATTCGGGTGTTAATGTTGTCGGGATTCGGGTTTTTAATGTTATCGGCATTGTGTTTTTCGGGATTTTGATACAGTAGGGATTGTGATTTTCAATAGTTTTTAAGAAATGAGTATTTTTGGGATGTCTTTTCATTTTGTAACTCTAAAAAACGTATAAAAAGTTGGTTTCCAATTAGTTTTTCTCCCCTCATATTAAGAATTGATTTCAATTCAGGTTAGTGAGGTCGAAAATTAGTTAATGAAAGGGGTAGTTCCGTTTTGTTTTTATTATACCTCAATTGAACATATTTTACTTTCCGGCCTTTTGGGCACGCAGCGAAAACGCAAACTCGATATTGCGGCAAGAAATTTTGTGGGTAGTAATTACATCCCTTCTCTGCTTCCACACAACATCCCTTCATGTGCTGTACGTTATTTTATTCTCATTTTTTTTTTCTCTCTCTCTGTACAGAATTGTAGGTCGTTTCCAACGTCCGGCGCATTCGGTTCTTACGTTCGCAAAACGCGCGTTCCTGCAAATTCGAAATGAAAAATTGGTTTCGCCCTTTTTGCGTTGCGTAATTTATTGTCGGCTCGTTTCGTCGGCTGCTGCCCCCACAACTGGTGGGAGCGGGGGTGGCCCGTAATATATATTTGTTGCCCGATGAAAGCGTGTATGTATGTGTACAAAACCTTTTCCGTATTTATATTAAGCGTTTGCTTAGTTTTTACTTGTTTTTCGGGTTGAAACGGAAAAAAAAACGCTCGTCTCATTTTCGCGTCACGTTTATTGCAGCTTCCCGCGTGCCCCGAATGCCTGAAAATGGTCCCGGACTCCTGAAAATTGACGAGCAATCAATTGGCAGGTTTTATGGAAACAGATTGCACATAACAAGGTAATGGGAGCATGTTAATGCGCGATCGGAAAACCATTTTCGCGGGAATCCTGTGAGTGAGAGAGAGCCCCTAATTATATGCGAATCATCGAACGGTTCGTCGCAATTTAATCAAGTTTAATTAGCGAATTTTAGGATCGCAGTAACAATAGCAAAAGCCTAAAGTTACAAAGAGATTATAACTATTCATGTGCATTGGATGTAGAAAGGCGATAGTTTAATGAAAATGCGGTTTTATGCTTTATTGGATCCTTAATATTTCATTCCATGAAATATTTACATTGAAATGCTTTTCATGCATTTATGTGCGTATTTGTTTATCCGCTCGCATTTTGTTTATACGCTCAAACAACATTTGCTTTGTTGATGTTGTTAATGTTGTTTCTTTTTTTGTTTACGTGGATGAGTGTTTCGTGTCTGTGTGTTTTTTATTTGCGCGGCAACGGTAATCCGCGACGCGCTTCGGATTGTTTCCTCCAATTTTGCGCTGGAAACTCGTTGTCAATGGTTTGGTTTTATTTTTCCTGAACTTTAAGCTCACAGAAATCCAACATTCTGCGGCGTGAATAAATCCATTTGTGTCTAGATTTAATGGCACCATCAAAACTTGAACATCGAATATCGGAAATCCGCTCGGGTTTGCGGATCCACAAAACAATTGTAATTATTTATTGGAATTTCAATGCAAAATCTTATTATTTTAATGAAAAAAATATTGTTATATTTAAGTTATTATCGAATTGATATTATTAAGTAATTGCATGATTTTTATATTTCACATTAGTTTCAGATATTTTAATCTATAATACATCTATACCTCGCTTTGCACAAATATCGAATTAATTATTGTGCTTGCGCAGGATTGGCAACATGTAGATATATCGACATCGACAAAAGTTTTTTTGCCGTTATAGCGAAATATTTTAGGCCGTAAATCGAAAACGTGCCTTAATTGAAGAGGGCCATTATAGCGAAATGCCGTATAAAGAGCGGCCGTATAGCGAGGTATAGGTTTACATATTTTTATAATATTAATAATTGTCACAAATCACGAACTTTACACCCATGTGGAAGCAATAACTGACATCATGAGGAAACGGAGAATTACATTTTACTGCTATATAAGAAGAATAAACCCAATGCAATTTCCAAATAGGATTTTCACCTACTTTCTCATAAAGAAAACCAAGGGAGCTTGGTTCACTGAGGTGGATAAGGTTTTACAAGAAGTGGAGATTACAAGCAGTCATTTCTTAAGCAAACATGAACAGCACATGGATGTTTCTAAGAAAAGTCTAAGCTTCCAACAGGCAAGAAGTGTACTGAATTAAGAAAACAATAGGATCGAGAACTAATGCGAAAGTATTGGGTGGATGTTAAAACTCGTTGCAGCAAAAAGCAATGGAAATGTCGTGATCCGTAGTTGAACGGATCGAAAGAAGAAGAAGCTTGTCACAAATATTAAACTTATTTATTTGACAACTAAATCCCTTAAATACTATTTTATTAGGAAAAAATGGCCTTAGTCGAGAAGTCATGAAAAATGCCCTGAAAGAGACCACAACATGTTGTGTTGTAGACCGGTGACTAACCATACGGCTATAAGTCTTCTCAACATATCAACTTAACGTTCGATAATTTATTGGAAATTTAATTACTACTTCACGTATTGCAATGCAATTAATTTGAACTTTTCTTACTGCTCTCAGCATAATATCAAGAAGAATACTACCTCAACAACAACTAACCTATTTTAAACACGTTTTCTTACTAAACAATAAACATTATGTACTATTATTGCTTCAGTATAATATTTTTTATGTAACTACGTTTGACAAAACAAAAATTTGAAAATTGTATTTGATTTTTTTAAGAGAAATAAAAATAAGCTTGTAATTCAGAATTGTAATTGTAATTCATGTAATTCAGAATAAACTGTATATTTACCCGGCGCATCCACTTTTTCCGATTTAGTTAGATAATAAATTCTCGAATTACACGATTAATTTAATATATAATATATTAAATAACCTCGTCAGTCGAGGAAATCACATTTTTTGGCAAAAAATATGTTTAAGATTCAAAGGATAGGTAAAATTAAAAAATTGAAGAATATAATCTATAATTATGGTCGAATTACTTCAAGTATCAGTTTAATTAACTGTTAGACCGTTTATGTTGAAAGTTTTTATTTCTTATAATAACCTTTAAATATTTGTCTAATTTGTTGAATAGAAATTAATATATAATGTTTCTTGATTTAATTGACTACTGTTTATTCATGTAATTCCGTAATAATCTGCGTTTTATGTCCTGAAGTATAAATGTAATGAAATGGATGTTATTATCATAGTGTACGTACGATACGAGCGAGAAGCAGTAAATAACTGAAGTAAATTGATTACTGTTTCCCGTCTGGAGGCGGCGTTAAATGCTTGTTTCGGCTAACTTTGAATGTTCCGACTGACGTAAGCCGTAGCGACGGCAGTAATAATACATCTTCATTTTATCGGCCATCGAAGGAACGGAAGTTTTTAAATGTGTTCTCGGAAAGTGCGCTCGCATGCACGTTTAACATCGATTTTTCCAATGGGTTTAAACAGAAAAAAAAATACAAGAAACAAAATGTATAACACAAAAGTATACACGTTCATAAGTACGAATAAATATATTATTATTATCATCACATAACTTCATTTTATTATATATACATATTTTTATTATTATTTTTTAACGTTATTTTTTAGTATTCGGTAAATTTTATTCCAGGCAAATCGAATTTAATGCTTCCTCCTCCTCATCTCTCTACCGTTTTCGTTTCCTGTCGAAAATAAAGTGGCATCGGTGGCAATGCAATTATTATTCCGAGAAAGTGCTGGGGTTGTAATGAAATTTTCCGTAGCGAAGAGGTGTGTGTGTCTCTTGCTTCCCAGGCACGCATACATCACCTGAATGAAATTTCCCCGTCGAATACATTTTCGGAAGTTGCGTAGATCCGGAAACTGAGAAGAAATATATATATATTTAGAGAGAAAGAGAGATAAATGAATGCAGTAGCACTCTTCACCGCCTCCTGGGATATATAAAAAGGTGGAAGCGACTTTCAGTGGATGTTAAGGATGGCGCGGCGCGGAGCATCCAGTTATATTCAGCTTTTTTGTTGTTGCTATTTTGAAGACATTACTTTTGTAAGTTTGATGGCCTTCGCCGGAGATTTTATACGTCCGAAAGTTGTATTTTCCTGTTTCAGGCTTTTGTTTTATTGTTTCCATGGGAATCCATTATTAAATTATCGTTGTCCGGACAAATGGGGTTGGGAGGGGGGAGGAAGATGCAGATAGGAGCGTTGAGTCGAGTTTCCCATTTCGACAAAATATACAAGTCGGTCGCATTCCCACGGCGCCCGCAATCCCGCTAATAATGGTCCCCCGTTGCATAAGGCCTTTTCCATAACGTAATAAACTGTGTGCAGGGACAATGCAGGACAAACATCTGACCCGAATATACATATATATATATATTTACATCGCCGCCCATTCTTTTTCCGTCTTCGCTTATTTGTATGGCACATCCTGACTGTGTGTGTGTGTGCGTATTATACTTTGCAGGATGTAGGATGGTTATACCTGCTATCTGCTGCTTGTTGTTGTGAGTAGGAACGGGGGCCGCTGCGGATTAATATAAATTATGGCCGGCCGCATTTAAAGTCCGCAGTAAAAAGTGCATGTGTGTTTATTAACGAGACGCGGCTTAACTTACGACCTGCAAATAAAAAGTGCAAAGAAGTTATATTGCGGACACGTATTCTCTCCTTATTTTATTACGACTCGCAATTATTTCCGACGCTTCCGAGCGAAGCTCGTACCTTCTTCTCTTCTCGTTTTTTTATTATTATTTTTGTTTCGTTTGTACTCGAGAATCCAGTTATGTTTTGTCTGCAATTTAAAATATCGCTCTTATACTATAAACTACACCTATTGCTTTGCAATAATTTTCGAACGTCGCATTCTTCAACTTTCCAACTTTATTTATGAAGATTGTTTTCTCAAATTTAACGTTACCAGAATCTCAATTATATCATTTATTTTACTACTATTTAATCAATTTTATATTTCTTATATAACCATTGACTTTATATAGAAACAACTAAAATCAATTTCATTAAAAATTGAATTATGAATATGAAATAAATCTATGAAACTTTATTATATAAAATTTAATTAATTAATCTTTTAATTTTTAACCGTCTAAAGTTAAAAACTGATTTTATACTTCTATAAAAAATATTAATTTACATCTCAAGAAATATAAAATGCATGAAAGGATTTTATTTTAAATATGCAACTGTTTTTATTCGGTCCCGCTCAAATTCCCGACATTAGACTTCCCGTCAATAATTTGCCCGACGCTCATTAGCCCGACATCCATTATCCTGACTATATTATATTCCTGACATCCGTCAGCCCGACTGTATCGAATATAGTCGGGCTAATGGAAGTCGGGAATTCGATACAGTCGGGCTAATGGGTGTCGGGAATATAATATAGTCGGGATAATGGATGTCGGGACTTCAATACAGTCGGGCTAATGAGCGTCGGGCAAATGATTGACGGGAAAATGAAGTAGACCCGTTTTTATTTGGTTTACGGATCGAATCAATATTGTATCGGAATAGCAGAAATGAAGTTTATTCAAATTTTTATTAGTAATTATTGAATATTGCTAAAACTCCGTGCTTGGTTGTGACAAATTCTTCTTAAAATTAAATAAGAAAAGTTTTTTTATTAAATATTGATTAACTTATTCGAAATAGTTGTATTTCAAAATATTTATATAAATATTGACTTTATATTATATTAGGAATATTAGAAACATGCTATCACTACTTGGGTTGGTATAATGATGAAAAATATTAATAGATGACAGTTATTGTAAATATAGAATGAGCTTTGGTGTTTACAATGCAATGTTTACGTGCTCATTACTTGCAATCAAAACACTACGTAATTTTTATATATACTTATCGTTCGATTAAGTATACAAACATAAAAAAATAAATAAACATAAAATACATAATTGAAAATGAATAAAAAGTAAACTAAGGGTTGGCTATCGACCATTGATCTTACCGTCTAGTTTATTTATAATTTGTAACTTAACGAATTGAAATGTGATTCATTTTAACTTTAACTGCTCTCAGCAGGAATTTCTCCACGAACATATAACAACCAGCCCCGTTTGATACACTCCACGTAGTCGTACTATAGAATTAAATTTTCAATCATATTCTATATAAATAATATTTTACTATTATTATTAAAACAGAATCAACATTTTGAACAATGTAAAAAAATACGAACTTGGCAATAACCAGCACACAAATTTAATGTATAAGATACTATTTCCATTTCTTTTAATAACAGTTTAAATTTTAAAATTTAATATTAATTAGGTGGAGTTATCATTATTGAATTGTTAATAATAGCAACATTTATTGTAATCAATAATATTAAGAAAAATGCTTGAGATTTAAAACAATGGATGTGGAAAATCCATTGATGGATCCAATGGGGTATTTGAAAAATCCATTGAAATGTATTGTCAAATTGTAACTTTTTTTTATGAAATTGATTGACAGTTCGAATCAATCTTGCTTCGATCGGCGGACGCTAATTGATGGAAATCGGTTTTGCCGGAATTCGAGAAGATCAAATTACCTGCGTCCGTCCAACACGATCAAAAGCATCAGTCCGAATCAATTGTAGCAACGATTTTGGGACACGTTGTGAATTGCAAATTTTTTACATTGTATCCCTCACATTTCCAGCATTTAATCGAAAAAAACACAAAACTTGGAGTAGTTCTCTTCGCGAATGGGATTACACGTACGGAATATTTGCTCCGCAAAGTTTGCAGCCAATATGTTTGATAAATAAAGTAAACCCTTTCTTGCATGCGCGCACACACAATAACCCTATTATTGCTTTCGTATCGATGGGAGGATTACATTTCTTTACCCGCCCATATAAAAACAAGTTCGCATTTTCTCTTCCATCCACATTTTTTTTATATGTTTCCTTTTCTTGGTTACAGCTGCGCATCCCCTTTAGATTCTTTACATGCTCCAATTGCGTCAATCAATTGGGCGGAAGCTCCGGGAATTCAGTAATCCGCTTCTAATAAGCTCGAGTCTATATCAAAAACAAACAACAAAAAAAAAGTACGCAAGGAATGTCTGCGGCGGCTTTTCGTTAATCGTAATAGTTTAATTGGTGTGGCGTCGGTTTTCCCGTCCTCATTTCCTGCGTGTTCGAGAGTCCCAACAATTACGCAACATTGTTTGTAGCACTCCTATTTTCCCCACTCTGTAAACAGCCCTGTAATAAGCTTAATAGTATTGTTCCGTTAAGATAAGGAAACCGCCCACTCGGATTCATCCGCCCCATCGGATACGTTTCCCATGTTCCACGCAGATTTGCATTTGCGTTTTCTGCATTGATTAACGCCGTTAATTGTATGAATTTCGAGACACCTGTCATTCGGAGAGGTGTGATGGATGGATTTGCAGTTGACTTTAACGACGCCGCAGAACACTTTCATCGGTTACGGATTAACATATTATGCAACGGCGATTGTTTTAATTCCGGCTATCCATCAATCGATCCGCGTGTGCTGCTGCCACATCAAACACGTCGCAAACGTTTGTTGGACACGGCAAATGCGGCAACCATAATTTAAATTAAACTACACCAGATTATTGCGAGCCGTTTCTTATGGTAATGAAAATTGAAAGCCATTGCTTTTAACGAACGACCCTTTTTTTGCGTACTTCCCCACTTGCGAATTGATTGAAAACTAATGATGCTAACAATTAGTAAATGCACGAATTCGATTTTAATTCGAATCGGTGCGAGCAATTACTGCGCTCTTTTTTTTCTGCTTCCTCCAATTCACTTGAAAATGCAATAGCTCTTACGAGCAATATAATGAATCCTACAATACGAAAAATAATTAATTAATTATTTATATTGTTGTTTTTGATTGATTTATCGAATTGATCCTTTCTTAATCAATAAATTCGAGAAAAAATTGAGAAAAAAAATATATACGAAGATTAATAACTTGAACGAAATTGTTCCTGCTCGTTTCGGTATTACCCTCGATGCAATATCGAGAGATTCCGGCTTAAAGGAATTGTCATCGTTTCCTTTCAGAGACGACGTAATATTCAAGCTTTCCATGCGATTTATTACCTTACTTTTATTTCCTCCGATTCCTATTTATTATTATTTACAATCTCTGCGATCGGTAAATCCTGGCTCTTGTCCTGCAAATAATACTTGCGAATTCAATACCTTTCAAACTGGAATGGTATAATTCATGTAAATCCTCGCAGATGCATGCGGAAATATTACGTGAACCGTCTTCTTCCGTGATGCGTTTCTTTATTTTTTTTTTAGAGTTCGAGATGAGATGAGGATGGGAAGAGAGAAAAAATCTTAATTAAAAGTAAAGTTGGATTTAGCCCAAGGATTTCTCCTCGTCGACGCCCTCCGGTCAAGGCAAGGACGATCCCGAAAACGGGGTTAGAGGATTAAAAGCTTCACTCACTCTCTCACCCTTTTAAAACTTCTGCCGTCTGCATTCGCATCAACTCTCACACACAAACAAGCAAAAAGAATAACAAGAAAATACGCAAACCTCGACGACAAATTCGCATAAAAGATGCGGACGGAATGGAAACGTTCCTCGGCTTCCTTCCAACCATTCCGAGTTAATTGTTTCGCGGAAATAATGCACGTTAATTGTGGAGCTGTCTCAGCTGTTTTTGTTATTGTTGCTGTTGCCTGAAGAGTGAGCGTGAGAGGGTGAGGGAGATGAGTTTCAAGAGATTCATTTATTTCGTGGGCTGAATCGAAACGTAATTTATTGTTGCATTTAATGCTTATTATATGCAGTGAAAGGTATCTGCGCACAGAGAGTGTTTTCATCTGTACGAAATTATTCATAGTTTGTAAAGCGGAAATTTGTAGAATGAAAACTGTTATGAAAAGAAGTTATTAATTAATTCCATTAAGAACCATTTAGTAATGACATCTTGTTGTTTTAGGGGAATATTACTAAATTTTAGAATATAAAGAAGAAGAGTATACAGGTGTTTTTTTTTTCATATTTCGAAGGAAATTTTCATTTTTTTGGAAATTAAAATTTGCAAATTATTGCACGATCTGCGACTTATGAAGATAATTGAAATAATTATAATTCTCACATTATAAAAGATTAGTTTATGCAATATTGTACCAGGATTGAATTAGAAACATCATGCTGTTGTTGTGGTATATGTAGTCTCAGTGGGAATTTTAAGTAAATTCTGTTGATTTAACAAATGATTTATTAACTAATCGTCGTAGTTGTCTATTTTAAGAGTTGTAAGTTAACTTCCTAACTATGATTTTGTTATTCAGTAGCATGCTCAACTAATTCTATTTACAAAATACATATTACAAATATAAAATACACTAGATATGATTGGGAGTAATGGTTGAACACAACAATACTATCTGATAGCAAATTGGTATTGAAAGCAATAAAAAAATGTATAGCAAAATCATCTGAATTGCAATTAAAAACTTGAAAATTCACAAAGTCACTGCTATATATCAGATTCGATTTTCATTCCATTTCATTAAAACCCATGTTGGAAATGAAAGAAGCTTCTGGAGCAATAATTATCAATGGTGAAGAAAGTGAAATTATTTAGAAGACATCTTCTGGAGGAACTATTAAAATTAAAATACATGCAAATATTATGCTAGATGTGCAAAACAGATGTGATCTAAATCACATACGGGACTTTTTTTAATGGTTACGTCCCCTTTTCTGCACTTAAGTCCTTATCAGACTTAACAACCATATTGTGGTGACCGGTAAATGATGGAAAAATCGGTCAGCAGTGAGATTTGAACCAGGACCATTTCGAATCAGATTTCCTAGATGTAGGTACTCTTAACTACTTAACTGCTACATATCAGTTTCGATTTTCATTCAATTACATTAAAATCCACGTTGGAAATGCAAGAAGCATCTGGAAGATGCAATAATTATCGATGGTGAAGAAAGTGAAATTATTTAGAAAAGATCTTTCGGAAGAACTATTGAAGATAATATACATGCAAATATTATGCTAGATGAGCAAAAAAGATGGGATCAAAATCACATACGGACTTTTTTTTAATGGGTACGTCCCTGTTTCTAATCTTGAGTCCTTATCAGACTTGACTACCATATTGTGGTAACCGGGACCATTTCGCACCAGATTTTTGCGATGTAGAGACTCTTAACTCGTTAACCAAATACGGGATTATGGACGATTTTTTTCTTTAATAAATTTCAAAGCGGTTCTGGGAAGATGTCGAACCACATATTTTAAATTTTTTATAATGAAAACATAATGTTGAAAAGTTAAATTTATTAAGTTATTGTCAATTGTAATGCCAATGCGTAGGATCGGTATAAAAATGAATAAATAGGTAGTATTAAGGTGGGTCAGCAGTGGGATTCCAACCAGGACCATTTCGCACCAGATTTTTGCAATGTAGAGACTCTTAACTCCTTAACCAACTATAACAAATCCTACTATGATTGTCAATCATAAGCAATGTCACTTTTCAAACGATGAAGTGTCATGACTAACTCTGACATATTTTACTTTACTTAATAAGACTTGCCAAGTAACAGAACAAAAACCATGTATTATAAGTGATAATTGATTAACTAGAGTAAGTTAACAAGCATTGTGATCTGCTAGAAAAATTGTAATTTATATAAAGTATAAGAGCTATGTTTTAGATTTGATTCCTACATAGGAGCTTGTGAATGTGTTACGAGGTGGACGTTGCAGTATTAGGTGAATTCATCGCGAGACGTGCAGATTCGTTTCGGGAATTTCGGGGTAGTTCCGAAGCCGCCGGTATTATTTATGGAATTTCTGGGTCGGCCAATTGAGTTCGTAGTATGGAGATTAAACCGCGCGCGTGTGGCTGAAATCGGGATTGTATTTAGGTGTGGTTTTCGGCCACACGCACATACGGTTTTACTTGTACAAACTGGAAACCCTCACCTCTCGCAACAACCCCCCGAAATACAAACACCCAACCACCCATTCTCCAACTGAAACTATGTAAATACGGCCGCTCCCGCTTAATTAGAATGAACAATGGGCCAAACCGCATTCTTGTCATTCCATCTTAACTCCCCACCAAGAAAAAGTGTATCAAATTGTTCTGCACTTTGATCAATTGCGAATACCATTATTTTAATTAGAAATTCAGTGAATTAACCGCTTTTATTTTAAAACCCAGTGAAATTTTTATGTTTGCAAGTCGGACTTGTTGAACTAAGCGGAGTTCAACGTGTATTCTGTCAGAAGGCTAAATATTTTAGCAATTATAAACTTTGGGCGATATCCAGGTCAACCCGGGGCTTTGTTACGTTATTAAGTTATAAAATTATTTTATTTTTTGCAATTCGCTTGTTTTCGCAGCCCTAAAGAGTTTACGTAATAATAGAAACATAGCAAAACAAACATTGATAATACTAATAATACTATACACAATGTGGCGTTGCTTTTTTACTCTATATTTATCAAAGTATACTTAATCATCTCCGTGACGTACTTTTTTAATCTTTTTAGTATTTTTTTTTGTCGAGGGAGGAGGCCAAGGATAATTTGCTCGGCTGCGTTTTTTAATAATTATAATCCCATCGCATTATTACTATTACGTGGATTACGTTTCTCCCGTTCTCTCCTTTCTCTCTCGTTCTTTCGCAAAGCCCTAATGCGATTGCGAATTTAAATACCAAAAGCTCTCTCCGAGCAATTGTTTTCTTCTCTCGCTCTATCTCTCCGTACGTTTTGTATTTTTTCTCTCGTTTTTTTTTGTGGGCTTCAGCTAAACTCCTCGTTTCTGGGCAGAGACCCTAATTTTCCGAGTCAACATTATCAGCTCTTATTAAAACACTGCATGATTGCCAACGGAACTTACGCATCAACGTAATTAAGGGTTGATGATAATATTATCATACTGTTGTTTCTTCTTTATTTTATGAATATGAAAATACCCATTGACAAAGCATGTTAGTTTTTTACTTTAATTAAATAAAACCGAAAATGAGATCTTTCTCCTAACAATTACTTTCAATGCAATATTAGGAACTAGACACTTCATTTAATGGAAAATTCCTCATATTATTTTAATTTACGACACATTCACCTTGAGAAAAGACTCTTGTCCACCAATTACTCTTAACTGACAAATAATACTGGTTGCTAATAAAGTTATATTTTTTGCTATTCTTCTTAATAGAAGATTGACCTAGATAGAAGATCACATTCAAACAAAGTTGAAATTAAGTTCAGGAATCTTTACTGTTTATTATGTGACGATACGCCAATTTCTAAAGAAAACTATCTGCTGATATATAATATAATTTTAAAACAGTCTAACATTGCTATTGTACAAAGAGTTCAGTCAAAGACCAAAGTTTTTGAAGACCAACGGTTGCAACAGAAGCATACTTTTCACCAGTTTTCAATTTGCATTTAGTGTCAGAAGCAGCAGTTGCTCTCAGTACAACATTTCCTCAAGTTTTTTGGGCAAGTGCATATTTCAAACCTAAGGGTAGTTGTATACATGTTAAGTTAGTGTAGTTCTATTGGTTGATTTGGAAATATCAGTGTACTTAGAAGAAAAAAAAATGAGTATTATACAAGATGAATAAGAAACTTAACAATAATTGGTACCTCTGGTACATTACAAACAGGATAATTAACAAGTAGCTTCAAATGGAAACAGTATAGAAGCCGATGTTATAAAAAGTACCAAAATATGCTAGAAAAGCATCCAAATATTCTTGATAATAGTTAACAACTCATCAACTAAATCATTGGAATCCTATAGATCTATCATTGAGATTCAATAACCAACTAGTAACTAAAGAAAATTTCAGATACGCTTTATAACAATTTGTCAATGTTAAATCACGTTTTTTTTATAAAATAGATTATAAATAAAAATGGACGTTGCAAAAAAAATGTATATTTTGATAATTTATAACTAAATTACAAGAAACTCTAACGAGTCTACTAAAAACATATATTTGCATGATTATTTATCAATAATTATTATATGAAAATAATTATTGAAGTTGATTGTATGTAAAGCAATAAGAGGTATTGAAGTTCAATTAAATATTTCATATTGGAAAATATCCGTTGTGAAAGCAATATTAATTTAATTATTTTAACAAGTTACAAATTATAATTATTTTTATGAATTGCACGAATAACAGTTTGATTGTTACAATGTGAACAATGTTAGTGGAACATTGCATGTAATATATTTACGATATGTATTGTTTCAAATATCAAAGGCTAAATAATTATTCGTATTGTTCAATTTAAATAAATGAAATATGTATTTCAATGTATTTATAAAATGAATAGTAAAATATGATATTTATATTCCAATAATATAAATTTAAAAAACCTTTTATACGATTAAATAATTACTTTCATAGAAATTTATATAATTGAATTTGTACGTGTTTAATATTTGTAAATTGTATAATTTAGATTATATAAATAAATTCACTTATCCTTCGGTTAATGATAAGTGAATTTTGTTATATAAATTAAGTGATTCTGGGCACCAGCTTTTAAGATTGTCTACAATGTTGTTTATTTCTCCCAGCGTGTATTTTCGTTTCGTGGATGGAGAACGTAAATAATTCAGGGGAACGCGCGCGTTTCAGACTCTATTAATTGCGATCGTAAAATTTAATTAGATTCATTCGGCAATCCTGACTGGAATTATTATTTGGGATCGGTTGTGCTCCGGTTTATGCTCACTCTCGCTCTTTCTCCTTTTCGTTGTCCTTTCGCATTATGTGTGTCGTTCAGAATGCACGCAAAAGAGAGAGAGAGAATGCTGTGCAGTCTCGAGGGACGCCGTTTGTTTTTAATAAAATTATTCAAATTCCGCCCTTAAGAAGTAAATTGAATAGAATCTTCGAAATTTAATTCAATTTGCTCTGTCCTTCCATCCAACCAAAACCTCCTTCACAATCCTTCGTCCCCTTCCTCCAATCCTCCTTTCCCTCGCACAAATTGCCGCCTTGCGTTTGAATAAATCAATTCCCTTATTTAATGCCCTAACTGACGTTCTTTTTATCGTCCTGTTCCGGCAGTATTCATTGCTAAACGTTTTTCTTACTTCCGTTATTCGTAGAATGCTTTAAAATGGTAGCATTTATACAAGATAAAATATAAAGTCTACGGTCATAATTTAAACAGTTAATTATATTTGTAAAAATCATAGTTTCAACTACTTTAATCTTTGTTTAAAATGAGTTATTTTATCATGAAGGCCTTAAAATTTTGTTCAAATTTTGAATAAATGATAATCATCTGCTATATGGAGCTATGAGTAAATAATACATAATTGAGCAGTTATCTATTATTTATTGTTTACGTTTTTCGGAAAGTATGTACTGTTTTTTAAATTGTATTTTTCACAGCCAATTTCATACTTAAGTTGCATTTTTATTATATAATCCTTACTAGGATCCGTCATCCAAACAACCCGCACCATAACCCTCCAAATGAGCTCCTCTATACCAAAACCAAAAATGTTCAAGTCCTCGATAGATACCTCTCCCTTTCCCTAAAATTCATCTCAAAAGACTCCAATTTATCCTAACTCTTTCCAAATTTTGTATCTCTCGAAATCCATTAACCCCTCCTAAATATAAGTATCCCACACTTACCCGATACCCATATCTATTGTCCCAGCATATTCATTCCCTTTTCCAGAGGCTGCTTTTAAAATACAGTAGTGTTAATTTAGTTTCTCCATTGCCTGTATATAGTAAATTGATAGTACTTCTTTCATTATAATATTTACGGGCGGAAAGATCAATGGTCGATAGCCCTATTATTATTTTGTTTATTTAGAATAGAGCGTTTTTGATTTATTTTGAAATTCCTGATTTATTTATTATTATTTATATTTAGAATTATTTTACTGGCCAATAAATTATATTGGTTTATTATTATCATTATATATTTTGAAATCTGATAGAGCAAGATTTACATAATATAAGAAAATCGACTTTAATTTTGACCAAAATAATTACTTAAATGTATTATTTTTAAGAAAATATATATCTTAAGGCAGAAATATCTTGGTAGATAACTTTTTGAATCAACAAAGATGTTTAAAAGCAATATTTTTTTTAGGAAAAAAATATATTTGTAATGGATGATTTTTTTTATTTGGAAATTTTTAATTTACTTCTTATTTTTCAAGTAGAAATGTTAATTTAACTTTATTTTAGTAAAGTCTATCTCATGATAAACGATTGATGAAGCAATCGCCGTTTCCTATCTTATTTCGTTTATATCTGTTTAAAAGAGAAAGAGAGGAAGAGGAAAAAAATGAGTACTTTCAAAGCTGAATGCAAATTTCATGGTTGAATGCTTCTGGCCTTTTTCAGGAGTGCATTAATCTAATGTAGCCGGTCCTCGGTGATGGGCGAAAAACGGAATTCCGTTCGCTCGATATTAGCTCTACCACCTCCTCCTCCTCCTCCAAAGCCTTCTCTGGTTGCTACAGTTCGCAGTTATCGTAAATGCGTTACAGAGTGATTCATTCTTCCCGTTTAAATAATTAGGTGGAGTTGGACGGCGTTCTTATTAAATAACCTCGGGCTGGAGGTTGGGTGAGTGTGGAGGACGGAAGTGGCCGTCACTGAAAGAGAAAGAAGGAAGGAGGTTGGAAGCATTTTCAATTTTATTTCTTGCCCCATTGTGCCAACTCAACCCCCGCCGTTGTCGTCGTGGGTGGCGGTGAATTTATGATGAAGTGTTTATTGGGTTCTGGCGCGCCGCCGTCCTAAAAGAACGTATAACTCGCTTAATTGCTAACGCTTCCGACTTTTGTAGAATTTCTCTCCATCACCAACAACAGTAGCAACATCACCTAATAATTATCACAACCGATTTGTTTATTTTCCTTACACATTCTCTTCTAATACAGATTCCTACGCTTCAGGATCGATACGTTTGCGTCAAACAACTAAATTGTTTTGCTTCAGAGATCTTTGTTATAGCAACAACGAATTGTTAGCAGAAGTTTTAGATGAGATATAATTGAATATCATCATCGTCTAGGAGCAAGTTTATAGATGCTAAAGTGCAGAAGTTTAAGATGAAACTCAATAAGAAACAAATTTATAAAATTTTCATCTTACGACACATAACTTTAAGATTATTCAAAATTCTATGCGTCATAATTAATTTCATGAATTTTATTATTATTACAATTAAATTTAATTTGAACTTAATGATTTCTACTTTATTTATTATTGTAATTTGTTTTAAATCATAGTCTATGATTCAAAGGTAAAAAAAAATAAGTACGAAGTAAAAATAATACATTTTTTTAGTCTCTACAATTTACATTGTTATGTTATTTAAATATGAAGCAGTTGAAAGAAAAATAATGTGGCCTCATTTTTTTTTCACATCCACATGCTTGTGGTGAACAAAGAGAATTTTATATAATATAGAAATAACCTTTAACTTAATTCAACCTAACAGCAAATATTACATTTTCTATAATTGAAACCATTTTGTTCGTTCTGTTTTTTTGGTATAATTAACTAGCACATAAATAACCGTAAAAAAGCCACAGTAAACAGCATTGTATTAATTTTTAGCTTTCTTTGTTTTTTTATTATCTTTTTTTTTTGAATACATACATTTGTTATACATTATTTATTTAATTTCGCAGACGTCCTTCCATCTCGTGAATGAAATAATGTTAGATATTTTTTCATTTTGTTTTATTTTCATATGAAAACAACATTGAGAATTATAAAATTTAGTTATAAAAATATATTTTATATTCGTTGCCCGGCGCATCCACCTTTAGTTATGTATAAAATATAAGATTATAATGAATGCTAATTACCGAGCGCATCGCAAACAATCCTGGCTTGATGGATACATATACATATGATTATAACTAAGTTAATTCGAACGCAATTTGCATATTCATTGTTTGCTGCTATTGGAGGGACGCGTGGGGAGATAGGAATAGGGAGTGAGAGGGGTCGTGTTTCTGCTGTGATTTAATCGCAATTAAATTTGATCTTCGCAGTGATTGGTAATTGACCACACGGACGTACGCCACTGATATCACTAATCAATCAATAAACAATCAATCCACGATGCACAATCCTAACGCAAATCCCGTAATTCCTATGCAAACTCGATCTTCAACCAAAGCGACTAGACATGGATTTAACACCTTCAGAGCACTAGTTTTATCAAACTTTAAGTTAACTTAAATACTTAATTTAGGTGCAAATAAACACTTCAGTTTACAGTTAGTATAAGGACTTCGTAGTCCCGATAGGAAGTAAGCACTTTTTTTTATAATAATAAAAGGGCCAAAGACCTATGGTCAATAGCCTTTTGAAGTAGTTAAATTTAACTATTTTAAATTCCAATTGTAGTTTGGAGTGTACAAAAAGTTAAAAATTGTATTTTATTGAACAATTCCATATATAATATAAAAAATATATAATAATTTTAAAAAAATGGTATAATTTATTACATTATCTTATATTCAAAATAATGTATTCCATTAAAGACACAGCCATTAAATAGTATATAATTTTACAATATGGACTGGAAATCGCTTCATATATGAAAATAAAAGATTAATTTTAAATCTTCTTTTGACTATATCTTGGCCTTACATCATGTTATATTCTTGTTTCTAGAAAGCTTCTAAAGCTTACTTCTCACCTTGATTTCTATACAACGATCAATGAACAAACTTTATACAAGCTGATGTCCACTTGAAGTCACAATGCGTTTCATAACGCTTAAATGAATACAGTACCAAGAGTAAATTGAAGGAAGTTATAAGTTAAATATTAGGCTGAAAGCTAATATAACATGAATCTATTTAATGTAAAATAACTGAAATTATAACTGAAATCACTGAAATTCTGAAGTCAGATCAGATTATTATTACGTAAAAATACATACTTTGAATTTGTAAATAACTTTAATGAAATGTAATATTTATGTATACTAAAATTCTAATTATTAAATATCATATATGATACAAAATTAATTACGTAAGAGTTTATTTTAAAAAAAAAAACAAGAGACTTTTAGAAGTTATGTTGTGTCCAACCATTATTCTTATTATTATATTTAAACCGTACCGGATATTCCCATACGCATAGGCACCTGCAGATAAGACTTATCACCAG
>JAFMTC010000210.1:285426-302304 GCA_018845635.1 Nicrophorus orbicollis
ATCGACTTTAATTTACAACTACTAAGACTCCACAACGACATCAGCAGACATTATTCCACTGTGTCCAGAATTCCATCCCTGGGACACAACAGTTAAATAATGTTAATATATGTAATTTTCATTATTGTTATATAAAAATTGTTTTTTGTATAGAATTTCTAAACGTAAGAAACCTTTAGGTTATACAAAAGTAATCTCACCTTTAATGGCTGTAGTTAATACCTTTTATCCCGTAATGCAGACCCTTTAAAATCAAAAAGGGGGCTCCGCATATATATGTGTTGCGCACGTACAAAAGGGCGACAAAGAATCTCCCCATAAATTCCGAATTATGAATGCCCGTAAATCATGCAAACCCTTTTTTGTTTTCGTTTTGTTTCTGCGTGTGTGTGTGTGGGGGTTTTTTTTTGGTCCCGAACGGCGCGCTAATTTATTGTAATTCGAAATAATTCTTGCGCAATAAATATTTCATCCGGCGGTTTTATTTTACGTAATATAATCCGGTTACATAAATTATATGACGTTCGCCTGATTTCGCCTGATTCTGCACGAAATAAATATATATCTCCCTATATATGCATATACAATTATAAATATTTTTTTGTATTTGTCGTTTCGTTTGTTTCGTTCGTTCGTTCGTTCGTTATTTCGTAATGAATCCCCGTGGAATGTGTCGGTGCTTCGCGAAATAAATGTAATTATAAATAAATATATATTGTTTTGTTTTCGTTTTAGTTCTTTTTTTATTTGTGAATTTTGGGCGCGCGCGAATATTTGCCAGGCCCTAATGGCATACAACCCCATCCCCCCTCTATCCACCCCTTGTCCGACCATAAATTCAGCTCCGGCGAATAATAACAATAACAATTGTTGCGTTCCCCATTTTAGCGAGTCGGTAAATCAATTTTCATTTGCAAAACGTATATATTTATATACTTTTCATATACGTTATTTCATACTTTACCGCCCTAATGACCAGTCGTCATTTTTGTATAGTTTTTTCAATTATATTTTGTTCCACTCTCAAAAAAAAATTTCGGGTTGACAATTCGTTTTAATTTAATTTAAATTATTTATGTACACTTTTTTCATTTAATATCATTACTAATTGAGTATGTTTGGGTTTAGTTAAAAAATTCAACAACTTTTATGATAATTAATTACAATAAAATTTAATTGCAAATAAATTTTTGGTTTGTAAATGATTCTTTATATTTGGGTTTAATTGAAAATTTAAATAAATTAATTATTTGTGGATGCTTTAATTAATGAAAAAATGAAATATTTTAATAAAAATTATGTTGATCTATTCTGGAAATTATTTCCAAAATATGAATTAAGAATATTTCAAAAATAATACTAATAAAATGTATTGCAACAACAACTACAAAAAATAAATTTTATATATGAAAATGAAGAAACACAAAAGGAAACTAAAAATATATTTCTTTAAATGAAATGATAATATTTTAATTTTAATATTTTCAGTAAATTGTATAAAAAAATCTTTATAAATTAGTCATTTTATAAATTAAGTAAAAATGTAGTCCTATGAATAAAATTTTAATTAAAAAAATTGAAATATTTCCTATATATTTTTGTGAAAATCGTACCTGTAAATTATTTCCTAATTTTAGGAATATTTTAACTATATTTTTTAATATATTAAAATCTTTATGAATTAATAATTTCGTAAATTCTATAAAATTTTATTCATTATAAGAATTTATTCATTAAATTGAACTATTTCAAATAAATTTAGTTGAAAATATTTTTCTAGTGATTATCTCCTAAATAAGAATTCAGAATATTTTGCTAATCGTTTATTGAGAAATTAGTTTCTAAATAATTTAGATGCTGTTTAAATTTCATTCAAACAAATCTTTTGCAAAGGAGTTTTTTTTTTCTTTACTTTAATTTGTAAATTTCTGTCATAAGTTTCCTTCGAAGAATCAGCGCAAAGATATTACTCTTTTATTAAAACTAATATTCTTGAATAAAGAAAAAATGTCGTAGATGGGTGTATGTTTAAATAAAATCGCTTTTAATTTGATTTGATTATTTGTTTAGTTTGGTTTTATGTAATTTATGAAATGCACGTAGTCGTAGCCTGCTGAGACGAGGGTTTATGTATGAGGGGTGTTGGTGGATGGATTCGTTTTCGGTAGATGATATCCACATTGAAATGGTCGGTAATTCTTGGGAATGAAAACAGCGGTTCGAATAATTAGGGTTCTGTGTATGAGCGCCGGAGCGAAACGCTAAGCCTGCTCTTCCCTCTCTCTCTCTCTCAAATATACCACATCACATCGTCCCGCGCGTTTTCGAAAACCGCCCTCCGTGCACGCATTTGAAAGGAAACGGGGGTTGCATCATCCCCTCCCCCCATAAACCCTGAACCCCCGGCGCTCGTCTGAGTATGATGATGAAAACCGCAGGACCTCCCCGTTCGTTCAATTTTCAATAATATAACGAATATGACACATACACGGAGAGGAGTGGGCCCTCCGGCTCCCATCAACCGCACACCAAAGCCGAATATTAATTTTGCAGCTTGATTAAAATTCGACCTCCACTTTTCATGTTTGATAATCAATGTCGCTGCCTCGTCCTAATTAACATTCAGTTCAAATAGAAGAAACTGCTGCTTCTATTATATTATAGAATGTCTGGCACATAACGAGTACTAAACCATTTACAAATATTAGACATTCGTCCAATTACATACTCGAATTTGTGAACATTGAGTTTATACTCATTAAATGAATCATGATTTCTAACATGTTTTTATTTTTTAGTAATATATAAATAACAATGATAAAGAAATATGACTTTTGTATCGGGATCACGATTCTGAAGTCTGATTTAAAATTATTTTTTTCTTAGTTCATTCATGTATAACCGTTGTTTATAACAGTCCTTATTATTGTATTGACTATTGTAAGTACGCTATCCTTAAAGACGTACGTTTCCATTTAGGAAGATTCCATAACTTAATCTCTAGAAAGTATATTCCACTAAACTACAGATAAGACTATATAACTTTTGGCATCCTGTTGTGACTATTTTTATCACTACCCAATATTAGGATAAGAAATGTACACATCGATAGGCGACTTTCCACAAAATGCTATTGGTTGGTATAAAATAAGAAGTTAATGTAATATGAAGTTGATTTTTGATAGTTTTTAAACGACATTCTTTGAAGGAGTGTCTTCGAAGAACAGTCTTAGCCAGGGGTGCTAACGAGAATGTTAAGAGAAGAATGTAACTCTTAGTTAATAAAACAGGAGATCAACACTTATATAGTTGACTTCTCCATAAATCATTCAATTTAACAATAGAACTAGTTAGAATATTCGCATTTGATATTCATAAACCCGTGAAAGACTCCAGAATGACGTAACTAGAAGATAATCCAGGGTATCCAGAGATTTTTTTATTAGGGGACACAATAAAAAAATAATTATTTTTTACAGTTATATCAGGATATAGATACTTTCTGTTACGGTTATAATATCTGATATAATGAGGGAAACTTAATATGGTTTTGAACATGCTCTTTCTCTTCATTAGAATGTGTTATTTGAGTTATAAACATACTACAGGAAACTAAAAAAATGACATATGGACTAATTTGAAAATAAACGGTTATTAATTAATTTTGTAATAAGATATGACAATGAACATTTCAATCTTTAGTTCTAAATAATAATTATTTTATTAGAGAAGCGATGTTTTGTGCATTTCTAAAACTAAATTTTGATAAATGAAACTTTCGTACAAAAGCTAGTGAAATGGTTCGAATTGAATTGGATGATGATAATTGAAGTTGTTGAGAGCGAGCGGAGCTGAAGGACTAATTGAAATTCCTGCAAACGATATGGAAAATGTGTAGAGGTGCATTTCCTGTGTCCGTTTGTTTGATCTAAACCCGGATTCGTTATGCTGCAAATGCGAGGAGAGGTTTTCTCTGTGGAATGGTGTCGCCGCTGCTTTTAATAAAGAAGAATTTGCAGGACGCCGCGTCCAGAGCTTGAAGTGCAGGAAGTGCAGTAAACAAGTCCAAACTTAATATCGAGAATATGCATTCGCGGAATGCGACAATAAATCCGGAAATTAGAACAAAGAATCCGTTTGCTGTGGTGATGAACTGTGCGCGAAGAGTTTCCAGTCGGGGGGACTTTTTGGACTGGAATTCGAGCGCAATTGTGAAAATACGACGGGGTGCGAGAAAATGTTGGATGAATCGGGTTCTGGGGGTGGGGTGAGGTGGTGACGTGGTGCGTCGTTTCAATTATCGTCGCCGCAGAGCGAGAGCATTTTCGCTCCGATTCACCAGAGCAATGAACAATTACATCGGGCATTTTAATTTTAAATGTGAGTGAGCGAATGCGTCGTCGTCGTCATTGTTGTGTGAAAGAGAGGGAGAACACGGTTGGATGATGGGTGGAGGCGCCGGGTTGTTGTAGTACTGGAGGCGCCTCATCCAATTTCCTGAAGTGGCCCTGGGACACTCCGAGCATCGGGAGAAGGAAGAGGCGAGATAAAAATGCACAAAAGGCCAAACACACAACACATAAATAAATCAATTAGTGTCCTGCCGCCGTCGCAGCGAACAGGACGAGCAGCACTTCTGAATTATACATTCAGACTGTCGTGGCTTCGGGGGTCGCTTGTTTAATTAAGATAACTTGAGAGACTGCATAATTTCAGTCCTCCAACTCTTCTCCTTTTACTTGTATCTTCCCTCTTTCCGTCCTTCCGCCCCGCAGTCAACCATAATTGGATGGAAAAATACTTCATATAAATTAGTTTGTTAATTTCAAAAACATCCACTTCACAATTCATATACTTTTTTTTGTGCACCCAACCCAAATCATTCTACATTATTCTCATTTTAATATTATTCTGAAACTCATTACTCCGAATATTTTAATCATTTAGTACATACATTCATGTTTTTTTTCATTTTATCACCGTTATTGTTTTTAAACCTAATCCTTTTATTATAATAATATTTATTACAACAATAAATAACAATTAAAAACAAAATAATATAATTATACAAATTAAATTAAATTCATGCAAGCCTTATGCCCAAAAAAAACATTTTATAATTGCCTATTTTTTTAATAATCAGAATTGCTTTAATTTAGAATAGGTTTATTTATTCTATTAACTATATACCAAAACGTTTACCATAAATCTTTGTATTAAATTTCAATAAGTTGAGTACTTTCTTATTTTTACTACAACGACAACCTACCCGAACCTTTAGTTAGTTATTACAGATTATTAGATTGTAACATGGAATAGCTAGCTATTACATTACTCATCAGACAGAAAGATAATTATTGCAAATATCAGATGTGATTTGAGGTCTTGCAGGCATAGTTTATATTATTGCTTGTATTTAAGATATATCAAGATTGCATGTATGTTTTAAATTATAGTACAAACATAAAAACAAATGTTCACATTTCCCTAATAAAACTATCAAACTTTTTTTTTAACATTTGTGTAAAAAATGCTTTTTAAATTCTTTGCTTTTGCTTTATATATAATTTGAATATGCAAAATCCACTTTTTTTATTGAAATTCGTGAAATATTCATTAGAACCTGCCAGAAGACATGTGGATTACGCACAATTTTTGTGTTATTTAATTACAGTTTTCGTCCTGAACCACAAAAAAGGAATGAAAGCAAATAGAAAGAAAAAAGAGATAAATCCCCCCAGGGCAGACAAATCCCTAATCGCGAAAGCCAATTAGACAACTCATATTGAATTCTTCGGGATGTGGGTCGGTCGACCATGATTTTTTCATCCGTTTCCTGCTTGTTACGACTGAACGAGAGAAAAAAATGCGGGAGTGAAAGGATTTTTTAATCCCGGGCTGCTCTCCCTTCCGCTTATTTATTCCTTTTTCCGTCCGTCCACGTTCCGTTCCTCCTCTCTTTTCGATGTTCCCAACCGCACTTTTCGAGGCCCGTTGAAATGAAAACCCAAAATCATTGTCCTTCCTTTACATAACTTTCTTCCATAGTCATCAGAAAAACGAAATAACTCCTTAATTCTGTAAAATTCGTGTATTTTCATTTCATCGACAATGCACTGTGTAGAATTAACAAAAGGATTTAATGGGTTCGCTCCTCTTATTTTTTTATTATTATTATTTTTAGTTCCAATCGCACTTTTCGCTCTGTCCCTTTTATTTGCAGCGAAACCAATCTAAACGCAAATTTTTCGAGGGATTTCGCTAATTCTAAGTTGGATTTAGTTCAATTGGGTTTTCAGTTTTTCTGCGGCGTTTTCCCAGACAATACATTCCTTTTCTGTTGCGATCGGCTTTGTTTTTTTTTTCTCTCTCTATCTCTGATACATTTTATTTGGGAATCGCCGTTCCGAACACATCGTTAGCGTTTATGGTCATTAGCCAGGTCCCTCGATGGCTCTATTGAAGTCCCAACTTCTGAATGGGATCCTATACTTTTTTCCCATACTCTTTGTTCATCCTTTGTTCTACTTTCGTATTGCGAATTGCCTGTTACCTATATTTTCATTACTAGTTTTTTTTTGCATTCATTGTAATATTCTGAATACATCTTTACTTCAGATATAAAATTGTCCTTTTTCTGATTTATAATATTACCAAAGAATTTGCTTTTGTGACCTAAATCGGTGATTATTTAATTAGTTGTAATAATAATTTGAAAAGAAAACGGCTAAAAAGCGGCAATCCAATTAACGGAACAAAAGTTGGCAAAAGAGAGGAATATAAGGAGAGAAGTCTAGATGTAATTCGAAACGTCCCTTTGCACGAAGGGAGGCGGTGGGGGGCTTGGAGAGGGCGCAACAACTTTCTTGCAGTTTTCATTGTTGCATTTCACATTCGCCTCGTGTGCACATAATGATGAGGGCAAACTGCTCGTAATGAAAAAAGTTTCCTTTCCTAACCGAACTACGGAGCGGAAAATAATTTCCTGCATTTCTCGCATTTATAAAACAGATACATTAATCTGAATATAAATATTTATTAATTTAAATACATATGTGTGTGTTTTTTCTCTTTTGGTAATCATTTTTTTTTTCATCCCTCATTTCGAGCTTTCGACCTCAAATCCCGCGCATCGTTTAATGGAATCCAAATAAATTTAAATATTTATTTAACGCTTAGCGTTTCCAATTTTCGTTAGCGGCGTAAATTAAAATACACGGCCCAAAATAAATACGTGGATGTCATTTTTTTTTTTGCAAATAAACGTTTTTTTTGCGCAATTTGCATTAAACGGGAAATGAAAACAATTATATTAATCGAAACTGCTGCATGTGATCAATTTGCGCTGAAACGTGAAATATTTGAACGCAGATGATTTGCAAATCAATTACTTAGTACAGTTATTTGTTGATGACATTTTTAGTATACCTAAAATTTACAAACCATACAAATGTATAGAACACAGGATTTTGGGGTTTCTTTCGGAGCATTTTTCAGTGCTTCTCGACTGAGGCCATTGATTCCTAATAAAAACACTCTTCAAGGGTCAAGTGTCTGCAACGACGTGGATTATATATTATTCAAGGTTTTAAGTTCAATTTTAGTATATTTCATATATTGTCTTGATGAAATTACAAAGCATCATAAACAAGATTAAGAGAATGTTTGTTGTAAATACAATGTTTGAGTCTTTGAAGCTTTTATCGTAATTGCAATTGAAGCTGGAAGGGTGTAAAGTTTCTCTTGCTCAAGCTGATGTATTATACAGTGGAATAGAATTAAATTATTTCTGTGTACCGTGAAATGTGCTTAAGAGAAAATTCACTGTTATTTATAAATTCGTTACATTTGAGAGGTTTATTTCAAATATTTGTGCTATTTAATTGGAGGCGTGTAGTTGAAAACATCTTGAATCGTCTGCAAACAAATTATTGATGGAAAATATTGAGATGTATATCTATATCGAGTAAATGCACAGTTCTAGTTAAAATACTTGTTTTCGTCCCTATTTGCGTATCTCGGTCCGCAGAATAATAACATTTTCTAAGAGAAAACCGGAATGGAGTTTATGTTTTTCTCTCCGTCTTTCACTCGTCTTACTTTTCTCTCTCTCTCTCTATATATATATATATTGAATATTTTCCAATGTGCTCAACGTGCAATTTTTATTTGTTTGCTCGGGATAAAAGAATAGCTCTCTGCAGCATGTGTAGTTGGAGGCGCGGGCGCTTGTTTGTATAAGGAAAACGGAAGAAACTATGCGCTCATGAATTATTGCCAAAAACCCATATAATATTTAGATTGTTTCCCTCTTTCGTCTCCACCTTTTAGGATGAAAACCAAACACAATAACAAAGAGAAACAGCAACGTAAAAAAATGAAGAACCTCAACACAGCAATTCGCACAAAATACATACAGTGAAATTGGAAAAGCAGAAATGTTGTTTCAGAAAATGCAAACGTATAGTGACTAAACTTCACTTAATTTTCTATCGGATCGACGAAAAGTAAATGTTTCTAATGTTATTTTTTTTTTTGAGGAAATACGAGGAAAGAATGCAAATTAAATCGCTTCAAACTTCAATCACCCTCGCAGTTTATATAAAGTGGAAAAAATTAGTTCGCTGCTAATGGTCGGGCATAAATTTTGAAGGCGCGAAAATTACCGAAATGCCGACGGCACGCAATTTATTTAATGCCTTTACGGCGCGAGCGAAGCTTTTTTTTTAATTGCAAAAATCCCGCATCCCTCGAAACGAACCCACACGTATGGCAAAAATGTAGAAAAAAAATATTGCGTCGGTACACGTTTGGGGAGCGGGCGGATTGAGAGGAATAACGACGTTAAAGCGGAGCCAAAAATTGGATGGAATCCATAAACAGAATCGTTTTTGGGTACTTGTTGAATTGGCGCATCAATAACGAAACGCTATACAGAAAATATATTCGTTTTTTTTTAATATTATGTAATAATTATGTATTGTTCGTTTCATTTTAATGTGTTTTGAATATGCAATAATTTAAAATCTGACAAAGAAATTATAAAACAATGTGTGTTACAAATTTTGAAGTAAATGTAATAAAATACATTTTTGCATGTTTCATAATTTAATTTAATATTCATATATTATATATACAATATTTATATTTGAGAAATAAACTCTATTTCATTACAATAATTAGAATTAATAGTACTTAAAATTCTATGTAAATATTCTTATTAGTTAATGTATTAATATTTTTCATGAATAAAAAATAACTAAGTTAATAATTTTAGCGTCAAAAATAATAACCGGGGATGGTTGTCACAAATTTGACAAGTGTTTCAAAGATGCGTTTTAATATACAACATATGTTTCCATTTCTATGTTATGTAGCTTTGTGAAACATTGTTGAACGTCGTCCAATCTTGTTTCACATTTGATTAACTTTTTTATGTCAAGTGAGTATTTTTTTATATTTTTTAAAATTTTGATTTTCTAATAATAACAGCTTACATTTTTATATAATAGTTTTGGTAATGGGATGTTATGCTGAGACAAGCACGAATAGTTAAAAGACTATTGAATTCTAAAATAATTATCAGGCATTAAGTAGATATGTAAAAAAAACACGTGATTGGGGTAGGTTGTCACAATATTCCTAATTCATTAAAAATATTTTATATATTTATAGTTTAAAATACGCCTTTAATACAAGTATTTATAACAGAATAATCATTATTTAATAAGAAATTGGATTTATTAAAATTTTGAAAGCTTAATTTTTGTTATAACATAATCACCCTCCCTCTACATTAAAAACTATAGAAACCTTCAGATTGTTCTATTTATTTAATTACAGTAGGAATTATAATAATTATACTAAATTAATTGATTATTAAAGTACTAGATTTTTTAAGTTTAGTACAGTTTTCAAAGATAGTAAAATTGAATTTATGTATTTCGAATGAGCGAATAAACACTGAGAAATGTATATTTGTTAATATGAATTTAGATGACACGCGATTCGAGCGGACATAAATCTGAAAAGAGTTTTGTCTGTTTGTGCGGACTGGATGAAACTGGGGGGGGGACGTTTGTTGTGTGGAAATGGATTGGATTTGCGCAGCGCCCATACGAAAACGGAAAGCTGTAAATCTCGCTTTTATTTATTTGTCTCCTCTGCAACAAACAAACAAAAAAAACATAGTAGAAAGAAAAACGTAACCGTTTTTGGCCCGATGCGAAGGAAAAGTCCTCTCATAAACCATAAAATTCGACGATAAATATAGGCCAGGCGCGGATTAATTGGCTTCTACGCATCTACAAGTATTGTTGTGTTTTTTTTGCTGGAATAAATAGTAGAAGAGGAAACCTGTAGAAGGAGCCATCAAGAACACTTGAGCTGTGGGATGAAAGAACATGAGCTTCAGTGATCTCTTTTGCTTCCGGCATTATCTGCATTACTGTATGAAATGCTGCGCTGTTTGTATAAATGCGGTCGTGTACAAGTTGACATGGGTAATTGTGTGAAAACGTAACATTTCCTTGCAGACACGTTCCCATGCAATTAGACCCTAGGCCGTGAATAACGTGCACACACACTTAAACAAACACGTATACGTACACAAACACGCAGTCATACAACACAACGAAACAAAAACAAACAAGCGAGTGGTCGGAATGCGGTAGTTTTGTTGTGGACTCTGCTCCGAAATCTCTGCTTTTGTCCGGACGAAGAAGACGCGCCAGAGATTCACCTACGTGTTTCTTTTTTTTTAATAACGCCGTAGCTTCCAGAGCAGAACCGCATGGGAATCCATCCCTTTTTCCACCACAGCCTGCATGGCCACTATCTCTTCCATTCCATCTCCATGCCGGCCCGCATATAGTGTACTGTAAATAAAAGCCCTTTTGCTAATTACACCGGAAACGCGGACTACTAATAAAAATGAATGTCTAATATGAAAACACGAATTAACGACCCGGCGCCTCCGCCGAAAACGCAGCGCTTTGTTTTTTACTCCACTTGTTGTTTTTTGTTTTGTTTCTTCACTTTTTTTTGTATGTAGTTGTTGCTGTTCTCCTCAGTAAGCAGTAAACGCTTCATATTTCTGCTTTGTTACCGTTATTACCGTCGTTATTATTATTATTACTATCATCATCATCGTCGCCGTTATCTACACACCCTGACGTAATTCCCTCCTTCCCCGTACAACCCTTCGTCTGCCATCCTAGCCCCACCTCGAACGACACCGATAGTTATGTGCTTACGTAATCCAAAACCGGCCGCCCCAATAATATTAACTACGTTATTGCCGCCATTATCTTTCGCTCGGATCGGCTCACATACACACACAAACACACACACACAAACATAAACATATATATATATACTCATATCCACCTGAGAACACCGTCTGGCCATTACAGCTAACTTCATATTATATTTACAGCAAACACGGTAAAACCTTGTCATCTTCTGTTTTCCACACCATCATTTATGCAACGCTGATCGTTTATCTGCACACAATTTTCTATCTTCCATCGAGTCAATACAAAAGCATAATTACACGTCCACACTTTTGCAAATTACATTAAAAAAACATTGTGGATAATTACAGATAATACTATATTTCCAAGCTATTATAAAACAATTATGTATAAAATAATTTATAAACATTATGAAACGTTAAGAGACATAATTACAAATTTAAGTAGATAAACCTTAATACTATTAATTGAATCATTAAGAAACAATGATTACTCTATAATATAAAGATTCAAAAAACTACTGAAAAAAAAACTATTTCATAATGCGAAAATCATTTAATTTTATGATTGAAAAATATTTAAATTAGTAATTATAATACAAAAAATGTATTTTTTAATTAATATTGATGGTAGTCACTATATTATTATATTGTATTATTTAAAAATCATCAAATGTAAACTAATAACTTTTTTTTATTCGTATATAATTTTCATTATATTCATTTTACATTTAATATTTTTTTAATTCTCTGCATCTGCCCTTTCGAAAATCCTGAAGTATGGTATAACGAGTGAGCTTTGTTATTGTTATGTATGAGTATTTACAGTATTGGTTTTAATATTAATTAATATCATTTTCCATCACAGATAAAGCCGTTATTCAGAGATACAATTTGTTTTTAAAGAGTATTCCCATAATATTTATATTATTTTTCATTAGGTCTTCTCTATATTTTCTACTTTGTTGATTTTTTTTTCTAAATACATATCAATTATGATATTTTTATTGTGAGTGGTCTGATTGTTTGTATCTGATTGTCAGCAGATCCTCTGACTGTGCTTTTTCAATTTTACTTATATTTTGACGTACCTTTGTTAGCTGATGTAATCTGTCAGTGCATACCCAGGCAGGGTGATCCTCCAACCCACAATATTGACACTTTAGTGCCAAGTCTGTGGATTGTACATAATTTCTTAGTTAAGTAAGTTAAATGTGGATAATTTATTTAAAAAATGTTGCTTCTTCAAGTCAGCTATTGTGTGTTTATAAGTTACACCTCTGGTCGATGACAGTGGTGGTGGTCTACTCGGCAATTGCCCATAGTCGAGGTATAACACTTCTTCCGTTGATTTCTTGTAATCTTCTTCCTGGCCCATAGTAATTTTTATCATTTTGCAGTTTTCAAACTGCTGTTTGAGATGTAATTATTTTACAGAATCTGTGTTTGATTGGCATCAAACTCCAAAATCTCATCTAGTCCTTTTTTAAATTTTAACCCTATACTGTTCTCTATTTCATTCAATTTTCACGTATATGGTTCAATTAAACTATTCTAGTTTGTTATTTTTATGTTTGTTGCAATTTCTTATATGAGAAACTCATAATATTGATATTAATCAAAAAACCAACTCTAATTTTTCGATTTGTTTGTTCTTTATACGTTTGCTTGTTTGTTTGGTGTCCTGATATGTATTTCTTGTTATTGTTTTTAAATTTATTTATTTATTTTAATTATATCTACATATTTATATGTAACCTCATCAGTAGTTCATGTTCCCTGCAGCAGGTCTTCGGTTTTCCTTGGGCTGGTATTGCATATAAGTTTCTTCTTTTTAGTTAGTTCAGTCTTTAATTCTTATAGATTTATTTAATTTTTTTCTCGAACTTTTCCATACTCTTCTCGATTTTTATATTGTTCGGCAGTTTATTGTATTCCCTCACGTCCCTTATCAAAATACTCTAATGTTATTCCTTCCTCTGGTTTTGTATTATGATTTTTTTAATCAGGTTTGTTATTTTTCTTCTTGTCACCTTGAATCGTGAATTAACTTCTGTTTATGTTTTTTTGTATTCTAAACATTCTTAACTTTTGTATTAATAAACAATAATTACTCGATATAATTTAAATAGTTCTAAAAAGAGAATCAACTGGAAAAACAGTACAATTTGTTAATGTAACAGTAATTAAAATGTATGCCTCAAAAAACATATATATGATTGTATAATGAAATAGATGTAGTAAAAAAAAATAGAGAACCGCATACCTTTCGCACTGTATTAATAAATTAGTTTTAATTTTCATATTGAATTATTCATAATTCTTCAAATATTATCTAATAACTTTATTGACTATTTTAAATGTTGAACTTTTACAACAATTTATAAAAGTTCATTACGTATATTTAAATATGCAATTATACTCATATCACTGCTAATAGCATTTATAATTTATTATTGAAACTAATGCAAGTTCAGCGAATACATTGCATTACCCGGAGCATCCGGCATTTCCGTAAAAGCATGAAATTTAAATAATTCAGCGCGGAATCAACATATTACATAAACGTTATTCCTTGATGTGCGGGAGAGAAAAAAAATAGTAGTAACGTGCAAAGGAAACGAAGTGTATAGTGCATAAATCGATTTGCATTAAAATTACCCTGCTCGCTTTTTGAGCGAATTCAACGCTAGATTCCCATTCAGATTTTAAGCAAGTAAACTCGATATTTCTCCGTCTTAATGTTGTTGCTCTAAATGTGCACTTTTCGTTTCGTTCTACTTATTTATTTATTTGTTCTTTTATTATTATTACTTCCTTCCTCTACATCTTATTTCCTTTTTTTTACTGCCTAATGCAAGATGTAATTTATTTCCGCTCCCGCTTTGAGCCGCCTTTATTTTTCCATTCATTGCGCGACGCGAGAGAGGAAAAAGTAAATCAAATAAAACGCGTCCCTTTATGTTGGCAACATGCGGGTCGAGCCGCCCCCGAAGTGCCGCCACCTCTCACCGTCCGCCTCTATCCTAGGAGAAGTAGTTTAAAAATTAACGTGCGCAAAAATGTGCTGTATTTCTTCGGTGTGCAAACCATTCGTTTACGCAATTATATTAGTTTCCTTTGTCTCTGCATGGAAACTTTTAATTAGTTTTGCTTAACCATATCAGATATTTATCGTAGCAAGTTTCGCGGCGGTAATCAAACTGCAATAATTAATATTGTTCGCGATTGTTGCTAGGAGGAGGTGAGTGCGAGTGAGAGAGACAGAGATAGGGAATTCAGAATCCCTCGGAGTTCCCTTTCCATAAATAAAAGGCATTCGGCTCCTCCGGTGTTAACAGCTCGGAACGGATGCAGCTCCCATGAAATAAACTTGGGCTTTTCAGCTCAGACGCACCGAAATCTCGGCTTTATTTACTCTGTCTCTCCTCCTCTCGCACCCTTCACAAATCCGTCTGCTCGCAGCCCGCACCTCAAAATTACCTGCATCCACCACCACCTGACGTTAAACATTTAATTTCCTTGATGTCTAATATTACCAAAGAACATTATAAATCACGAGCAACAGAAAAAAACGGCTCGCGTTAGTAACGGCTTACATTATAAAACTCACTTATTTGGGCCGTAAAAAAGGGCACACAACCTCCATTCAAATAAAAATGACCCTAAGGCCCGTATAATTCTCGCATAAAAAGAAAATGCACGAATGATCCATTGTTCCATAAACATTACCCACTGACCCACATTTTTTCCCTTCCACCATCACCTCGTATATATATTTTTTTCTTGTTACTTCTGCACGAAAAGCCCGGATGCAAATTGCGTTCCGTTCATAATTACTTCGCAGCAGTTTACATTATACACACACACACATTTTTTTTTTCACGCCTTCGGCGTTATTTATTCATGGCGATTTAATGAATGCACACGACGGATGCCATTCGCATTCCAAGCAGCCTCTGCAGCTGATGGAGATGTTATTGAAATTCGCAGTTTCCCAAGGATTATTAATGATGACGACGACGACGACGTTTAGTTTCGAAGCAGTCGTCTAGTTTACGATTGTTTACGCTATTATCAAATCATTCAGTATGTTGTTGCACGCGAACGTAATTCACAGCATTCGTACTTAATAATTCGCGTGGAATATTGTCACGAAATTATTCATGCTTGAATTTTGCATAATATAATATTAATTGTTTTATTATATATCATATTTAAATGAACAAAAATGATAAAATTGTTATAGCAACAAAATCAAAAAATATAATAATAATGGTTTGTGTACTTTTAGTCCTTATCACTCTCACTACCTTATTTTGCTGACCAGTAATTTCCGGATAAATCGGTCATCGGTGGAATTCGAACCAGCATTATTTTGCACTAATTTTTTGTAATGCAGAGATTCGTAACCACTCGGCTAACAGTTGCCCTTAACAGTGCATTGCTTGATCAAAAAAAAATCATTCGAGAGTGGCGAATTGTAATGAACGTTAACAGGACTGAAAATGAAATCAGGTTAGGCTACAAAAACCAGAACATGACAGTTAACTGCCTAGCATTCGCAGATTTCCTCGCTATTTTTTCGGATTCTCTGAATGTAGCAACAGCGAAAATTAGCGAACTTCAGTTTCTAGTAGCAAAGGTGGACCCATTAAGATCTCCTTTAACTAATCAGAATTCATCTCTAAAATGAAGTAAATGCCAAAGGAGCTTCAAACATCTGTGTGAGTGGATAGACCCAAATCTCCTAGAAAAGCTGCCTTCTTTAGTCACGAATCAGGCAGATGGAAATGGCATATATTCTAACAAAGGACACTTACAACATCTATATCTACAAATAGCAAGTATAGACACTACCAGACAGTCATCCGTCCAGAGACCTTGTCTTGCAATGCATCGAAAGGGCCTAATAGAGAAACTGGTAGGAAAAAAATATTCTAAGAAAAATCTAGAGCCCAATCACAGAAAATGGGGAATAGAGAAGACAAGCTTTGCACTCGTTTCAAAACAGTAACTGACACCATGAAGAAACAGAAAATTACCTTTTACTGGCTTGTAAGATGGATGAACCCAATGCAATTGACAAATATGATTTTCACCTACTTTCTCGAAAAGAAAATTCAAGCGAGCTTGGATTTGCAAGAAGTAGGAATTACAGGCAGCGATATATCGAAATGTGGGGCACGTTAAGTAAAAATTAACGGCAAACAGATGTTTCCAAGAAAAGCCTAAGCTGTTGGAAGCAAGACGTGGTCTGAAGAATGGAAACAACAGTATTGTCAACTAATCTCCATTATCTTAATGTTCCTTTTTTTTAATATTGTATACTAGTTTTTATTGCACTATAAAGCTGTATGAATAAATTAAGTTTGTTTAGTATTAGTTTTCGGTTAAATTTCATTGTATTTTTTTTAATTAATTATATGCACCAATTATATGATGCAGTGGTCGTTGGAATAATTTATGTAACCTCATTGTTTGTCCTCGATTTTTTCGAAATAGATAACGGTGGTTGTGCTCTGCACGTTGGTTGAGGAGGCGGGTAGTTTTGGAGATGGCGGTGTGCAATGAATACCTAAAATAGTAGCGGCGGCAGAGCTGAGGGATGCCAGGAATTTAAT
>JAFMTC010000210.1:302435-320210 GCA_018845635.1 Nicrophorus orbicollis
TGGGAGTAATTGCGGCCCTTCCGAAGAGATAAATTAAAATAAACTTGTATAAGATGGATCGAAACGGCAAAGGAATTTGACAAATTTTCAAATATCTTCTATTAAAACTTTCTTGCATCATTTCTATGTAAGTTCAAAACTTAATATCTACACTTTAAATTGAATGATTCAAAACTTCATATTATTACAAATATATATTTGAAACGAATAGAAATTAAATTTAAAATGAAGTAGAAGTCAAAAGAAAGTACGTTTGGAGAAGTATCAGACTTAAACTATTCTCATCAAGACACCCAAGTACTTCAGTTAATAGTAATTAAAATAAGTAACCAAAGAGACTCTTTAAAAAGCAAAGCCAATAACTAGTCATGAAGAATACAAAAACGATGACTTCCTTTGTTTATCTGGTGTATTCCTTTTGTTCCACGCACAAGTCCAAATTTTGGGATTGACAGGAATATCATTAATGTATCCTAAATATCTGTAAATGACAATAAGAGATTTATTTATTTACACTGCTCTTCGATATATCTTTTAATAAATGTATTTTGGTATTAAGATTTTATATAATGGAGTAAAGAGTAATCTTAACTACTTAATCCTTGATAATGATAATATCAATTAGTTTTTTATTATATTTGCCGTATTTATATCGAAATAAAATGAGTGAAAAATAAATAATAAATAAAGAATTTAGTTACATAATAACTTACGCTATGGGGATATGCAAAAACCATAATCCCTTACTGCAATTTGTCTCTTTAGTGCTGCTGTAGCCAAGTGGGCTGTTCGAAATATGATTCAACTGTTGTTAGTCTCATCTTTTTTCCTTTGGTTGAGGAGTTTAGAGTTTGATATTAAATGCGACTTTGGGGGAGAGCGATGCTCTGGAATCGTGGAGAAGTTGGTTGGGGCCAATGAATGTCTGAGTGCGCCCATCGCCCTTCTCCCGTGTTCCAACTGCTTACACCGGGAATACCAATTTATGTAAATTGAACACAAAGAGAGAGAGAGAGAGAGGGCATATAAGAAGAAGCATCCCCCCACTTCGACCCCTTCAACGACCCGAAGAGCCTGCCATTTATTTAAATGAAACCACTTTGTGTACCCCTTATATATGTTAACACAAACACAAACGATCCCATGGACAATCACCATAAACGATAAACTAAATGAATTATCCTTCGAATGGAAGCCGGAGGCTCCGCTCCTCGTACCGGAACCGCAAATTTAATTTCATAATTATTAGAGCATCGCCTCCTTGATATCTCATATTCAGAAATTATGCATTTGTTTTGGAAGCCTTATGAATATGGTCCATTTATTTTTCTGTTGTTGTTCGTTCTTCTATTCCCCTATTGACGTAACAATGCAATTTATTCCCGAATAAAAACCAATATTTTCGCAAAATTTCCACTTTAATTGAACCAAAATCATTCGCGTTATCATTTACAATTCAAATTCCAGTTTTTCGAAAGCCCGTTTCCAATTACCCTTTTATTTATATGAGAATGTATACGCATCTACATGAATGCGGTTATTTTTAATTATTTTTTTAGGATTTTTGCGCGTTATTCTATTTACATTCGTGGACAACGAAATTAATTACCGGTCCAGTCCGAAAATGAAATTAATTTACCTGCACAGCAAACAAAGCCTTTCCGATATTAATCAGAATGAAGCTGTTGCATAATGCAAACCGTAGAAAATTAATATTGTATTAATTAATTTGTACAGTAATATTTAGTGTTATATGGATTCATTTTTTTGTGAATCATTTAGATTTTTTATAATTAACAGGAATTTCTATATTAAAATAATCTGAAATTTGATTCTATTAACAATACAACTATCATATGACAATTTCGTTTAAAATTTTCTACTTCATGTTACATTTTTGTTTTATGAATTTAGAATCAAAATATTTTTGTATTATGACTATTTATACCAATACCAGTCATTTCGGCACCTTTCAAAGTGAAAAATAGCCTATAATCTGTCTTCTAAACCCAAAATCGTTGACTAGATATTTAGATTAATGGACGTTTTGTTGATAAGAAAGTTATGGTAACATTATGAAAGTTGTATTAAGTATATTATTTTCGTTACTAATTGACAGAAACATGCGTAGACATTCCTTATTTTTTGGAAAGGTTACACGAGTTACATTACAACCAATAAGTGAATTTGACTTACTCTAACTTATTTTAGTTTGCATTTTATAGCAGTTGTAGTTGTATCACATATAGTAATATATCAATGAGCTGTTTGGGTAAAACTAGTTTTGTAAAATTATTGGTAGTTCTAGTGTCAGTAATAATTTATTATTTTAGAAGCAATTATAAATTATCAGTTTAATTCTGCTAAATTCTAGTGTTTGTAGCTTTTTTGAACTTATTTTCAGTTAATTTAGATTCGCCGGGAGAGATTTACAAGGTGACCAGTAGCGTTCCGGGCACTATTTAAATGCAGATTAAGCGGTGGATGCGCCGGGTAATCCAATAATTTTACTGCTACACCGCGGACCCTGCGGACTAAACGCTTTGCTGGGACTTGCTGCAACGCGCGGTTACATAATTTTCGCAGCAGTTTGAATCTAAAAATAGGAGCAAAATACAATTACTTAAGGGAAATCCTTATATGTTTTTGCTTTTTTTGCAGTCGTCCTCATTTGGGAATCCGCAAGGTATTAAAGTTTAACGGATGCTGCGGTTAAATTTGCAATTCGGATGCATCTGCTCCCATAAAAAAAGAACCAAACCTGATTGTAAACAGTTTATAAAGCAGATGGAGGATTGGAGACAAGGAAATGCCTATTACGCGGAGTGGCCGTAAATTCCGTAATCTTGATTTTGTTGCTCGGACATTGGGTGGATGGTGGAAATAAAAATGTAGATAGGAGGGAAAAGGAAGAGAAAGAGGGAAACGGGAAGAGCTTGGGAGCAGTAAAATCGACTATCGAAAGTCAATTTGTATGGTCGAAAAATAAATTGGATTCCGCTGCAAAGTGATTTAAATTCCGTGCATTCTGCAGCGCTGTGTGTTTGCTCCACGCCAGTAGGCGGTGATTCTAGCGAACCCTTCCCGCACCCCCGCAAAAAAATATGGAAAATCAACCGGAATGAAAAATTTTCAAATGAGTGTGTGTGAGAGTGGGGGAGGGAGTTTGAGTAAGAAGAAAAAAACGAGCGCGTTTCAATTTGCACATACCATTGTGATCAATTCATCGCTGGTGACGCAAGGTCATTTTTTCCCAAGGATTTTCCAATTTTTCCGACCCACACAACTGGAAACGTGAATGTCATTTTTTTTAATAATGCATTACCATCACGAAAATTACATCAAATTCTTACATAATATACTCAATTTGCATTAATTTAATCATTTTTTATACATTTTAAGATGTATATTATTATATTATTCCATAAATTTTAAAGTTATTTTTTATATAATCTATGTTTATTTACAATTTATCTCTAAAAATATATTCTCATGATCGAATGGTCGAATGATTAAAGTTACTCTTCTGAAAATTGAGAAACACCTAATCGAAATGATAGGTGTATCAGCAATAACAGCAGGGACATTAAGATTATAATAATAATGAATATATGTTCATAACTTAATTATTGTATTAAACTAATGTTTTATAAGCAATTATGTCCATACCTCGCTTTACGGCCTAGATACGTTCCAGGAAACTTGGCCGCAAAGCGAAAAGCCGTATACGGAATCAATTATTATAATACAAATTCATACAAATTCAATGGGATCGGTTCCAAATTTGTTAAATATGTAACATGGTTTATCATTCAAAATGCATTTTATCTTTTTATTTCATTTAAATCAAAAATACATACATAACAAATATATACATTTGTACATAAAATAATAACAGACTCCAAAAACCAACAATAATCTATAAACAAAAATGAAAAAACTTCATGTTACATAAAATATGTATATGTATACATACATATTTTTTTGAAATGGCTTTTATCTGAGGATGATGAAGAAATTGTAACCTGCAGATCACTGTCGTCATCATTTTTCGCTGGTAAAAATGGGCCTAGTTTAAAAAAATTGTCCAACGTTGTTTGTCTTGCCTTCTTGTCTATTTCGTTCTTTCGTCCTGTTTGGATACAACAGGCTCTGTCTCTTCATCAAATGCCAGTTCTGCTTGCAACCGAATGAGTTCCTCATGTGAAAGGGGTTCCCTATTAGCTTTAAGTAGATCAAGCATATCACGTTGGTTCAAACCTTCAAAGCTGAGATTATGTGCTAGATCTAAAATATTTTGCCTAATTTCACGAAGGAAATTAACTTCTGCATCAGTACTTTTTACACATTCTGGACATATTTTTTTCCAAACTTAGTTCATTGTTGTTAATTTTAATTCCTTGGCAACATATAGATATATCGACTTCGAAAAGTTTCTTTTGCCGTTATAGCGAAACATTGTAGGTCGTAAATCGAAAACGTGCCTTAATTGAAGAGGGCCGTTATAGCGAATTTACGTATAAAGAGCGGCCGTATAGCCGGACTAATAATCGAAGGTTATAATAGCAATATTAGGCATAGCAGTACAAAGAGAAGGGAACGAGTGGAAACGTAGTGCATCAATATAATATGCGAATGACTATTACAAGATCACCAAAAATAATGTGTATGCATTAATGTGATAAACAGCAAAATGATAAAATTTCCTTAGAGAAAATTTATCACATGAAGATATTATAAAATAAATGGAAAAACAATATATATTAATTAAATTTGTTTGAAAGCTAATAATTCTGTTCATTCTGAAAAATCCCAACTTTTTTTTTTGGTTAATTCTGAAAAGTTGGATGGGTTTTTCGAATGCAATTTGGCAACGTTGCATAATGCAGGCCGCCGGAACGCGTGATATATTAGCGAAATTAAAATTTCCCGCGTGCAGAGCACTCTTTGCTTATTGTCGGAGGGAGCGCATTAGACGGTAATAGGTTTTTGATTAAATGTGTGCATTAAAATGTCGCCGTAATTCACGGCTGCAGAACCGGAAAAGCGTTTTATTATCGCACTGCATTTGTAATCCGCTTTTTACGTCCACAATTATTTTTTTTTACATATGTTGGAAATTACTTTGATCGTTTTGTTCAACAAGTTTTTCGCGGAACGATGATTGGATAATATTTATGATAAGTTATCATTTTTTACTGCATCTGCGATCCATTCTCGTGAGAGCAGTTTACGTTCGGAAGTGTGCTGCCTTTAGTTAACCTTTAGTGTTAACCTTCGTTCGGAATTTCGTTCCAAAAATTCGGAGCGATCAGCACTATTCGCAAAATTTCAATAATTCAGCAATGCACTTCGCACATCGATTTTCTAAGTACACTTCTGCAGCGCCCGATTTCGGCCCTTCGTGAATTATTCCCTTCACTTAC
This sequence comes from Nicrophorus orbicollis, assembly GCA_018845635.1. Classification (NCBI taxonomy): domain Eukaryota; kingdom Metazoa; phylum Arthropoda; class Insecta; order Coleoptera; family Silphidae; genus Nicrophorus; species Nicrophorus orbicollis. Next base: position 307,862 of record JAFMTC010000210.1, read on the forward strand.
AATACCTTCCGCGACGTGCGGTCGCTCGTGATGCCCCTCGGATTTCAATTTTCGTTACGTGAATTATATACAAATCCAATTTTCGTTTCACCCAACGTCTGCGATCGATTTCACTGCCGCGCACACTGTCGTACTTACACTCACTAACTAATACATCCATAAAGCCACAATAACGGATCCATATTGCAGCGGAGAAACTGATTTATCCTACTTGAAATTGAAATCCGAGGAGCTCTATTTCATTTCGATAAAATCCAATAACATTATTTGTAAACTTTATATAAGAAACGGGAACGCTGATATTATATTATAATATATATTATTTGTGTACCTAGCTTATTAATTTTGAGTATAATACGACCGGAATGCATAATTTCATACTTTTGACTCAATTTATTCTCGTTCTGTCGTCATCAGAATTTATTGCTATTTTATTATAATTTTTGGAATGTATTTGGTATTTCATTTTGAAAATATATTATCAATAATATCATATTCTTTACGGCCAGAAAGACCCACGGTCTGTAGCCATTTGCAGCAATAGCATTTTATTATTTTGTATATTTCTTCCTTTTTTTATTGTTTTGATTTTATTTTTTGTAGTTTACCAAGTAATAATTTCATAGCATTTACATAATTATTTACTTAAATTGAAATCGTATTAAAATTATTCACTATTGTTTTTTTTTTCTTCTAAATGTTGATACATTACGTCTTAACTCATAGCCATATTAAATTCCTTAATCTTAATAGTATGAGTTAAGAATTTTCTTCTTGTTTATATGTACTTTGATCTAATGAGTTGTATTGCTTTGAATCTGATTTTTATTTTAGTCCATACTTATATTAAAGCCAATTTATAATAAGTTGGAAAAAAGGTATTATTAGATTTAAATGTTAAACCAACAACGAAGTCATGGATTAAATAAGAATGACAAATTCTAAAGATGTAATTGAAATTACGGAAGAGTTAGTTAACATGTTCTTACTTTAGAATCTTGATATTTTGGGCCTACTGCAACTGATCTAAGAAAAAATGCATGTTAATTGATATACTTTAAATTTATAAAAGATAAACCTTGCTTGGTTTTACGTACTCGGGGAAAGGGGTTTCAATTAAGAACATATTTACGAATTCGTTAATAAATACCAATCGATATGAAGATGACTATGTTACATTTTTTTTTAATGTTAGGAACGTTTTTCTCGATATGGTTTGCCAAAATAATGTTATTCTTTACTTCTCATTAAACCTTTGAATAGATCTGTTTTGAAATTCAATTATAACGTAGTGTCATCTATATTCTTACAAAGACAATTTCAGCCAACATAATTAAACAGACTACCAGATTAATTAAAAAGTTTGTACATAGTACAGTTGCTATGGATATTGCTTGAAATCGTTTTAAATCTACATGCATATGATCATTTGACGAAAAGCAAAAGTCCTTAGAATTTCAATGTAATAAATAACCGAGATGTGACACATCATTCTTATTTATTTGATCAACCTGTTCTTTTCTTGAAGGGTTCGACTTGAACAACCTTACCCTAAATACAATGTATAATGGTTATATAATATTAGGTGTATTAAGAGTATTAATAGTAAATTTTAAAATAAATATGTAAGCTTTAATTTGAATATATTTTCTATTTGCTATTTCTTAATTTTGCAAAAATGTGAATTAATTATGTCAGTATGCTGATATTTAGATTGTACGCTTGGAATATGCTTTCTGAACAATAATGTATGGGGGTATTAAAAGTTATCGGAGTCAAAGTTTCGGAAAGTCGGTAGTTTCTTCGCAATAAGCGAATACCGTAATTCTCTCCGCATCAATAGGAATACGATAAACTATACGATATGAAACTCGAGCTACTACTTTCGAAATTGCAGTAGAGGTAAAATATCGGAGCTCTATTACCTAGACATAATAAAAATGGGATGAGGGAGCAGCGAGTCTACTCGTGCATAGTTCTTTAGATATCTGCAGACATTCATGCTGCCGAGTCGGAGAAGAGAGGACCAATTGTTGTGGTAAATTGATTGTTTGCATTTGCATCGTAGTTTCCTTTTACTTCTTCTCATTTTTTCTTCCTATTTATGCGTTTATAATGGAAATATTTGCATACTGAAAATGCATATTATTCGTGAATGGGGAGAAAAGTGGAAGAGGATAGGTTTCGGGGATGGGGACAGTCCGAAGTGGATATTGAGATATTATTACACGGTGCTCGAAAGAAAATTGGATTCCTATACACAATCTCGTCCGAACCCGAACCGCGGTGTTTAACTCGATAACACTCCTCCCTATTTTTTCGTTTCTTTTTTCTTCATCCCCTTCCACTCATTTCTTTCTGCCATCCTCTCATTCTTAATGCATTCCGCTCCGAATTGCAGGAAAGCTTCCATTCATTTATTCAATTGTCGGTTTGAAGGTGGGATGAGGTGGTAGGATGGTTGAATTGTAGTACATCGAGGATACTACTCTGAGGGTGGATGGAAGAGGAGAGAAAAAAAATGTATTCAAAGTTAAATGAAGCCGTGTTTCCATTAAATTTTTGTACTTTTAAGTAGAATTCCCCCACTTCTAACAAATTGCACCGTTTAGCAGGAATAATGCGCCTATATTTAATTTGTGCCGTGAGGTAACGAGTACAAATGTCCTTGTCAGAGGGCCACCGTCATCATTCTTTAAGCTTTCAAAAAGATTTATCCCTGTTCTCCTCCTCAATGTATATATATATATATATATATATATATGTAATTTTTTGTGCACCCCTCGCTTCTTTCCATTATATACGTTCTCTTTTTTCTTGTTTCATGAGAACGTTTAGGGTGGGTAGGGTCTAAGACTTTTCGTACCTTCTGCGTTGCATTTGGTTCTTAATGCTTTGTCCTTGTTTCAGGTTCATTGGGCTCAGCAGCAGCACGAGAAGAAACGCAAGAAGCGCGACTACGCCAATCCATCCGCGTCACCCTTCAGGCAGTATTTCGGTGGAATCGCGCCCGGAGCCCAGCATGGGCAACCAAGATACAGAGCCATCCCTTCCAGAGCCTTCCCCGATCCCCTGTACAAGGAACAATGGTATCTGGTAAGTGCACCTGATGATGATCATTCGTGTATTTACGTTATGCGAATTTTATTTTTATTCTCCAATATTTGCGCAAATGCTCCACGATTTACGTCGAGCGAAATTCTCGTCGGTGCAAACATCATATGCAAAATAGCCGTCGCTGTTTCAGTTTATTTTCCAGTCCCGGCGCTTGTTTACACGGCCCCTGCGTAAATTTTATGTTCGATTTATTGGCCCATTCATATGCAATTGGAATTTTTTGACTGTCAATAAAACCAAAACCCTCGGCCCCATCACTAAAAACTCCTGAACAAAAAAATATATAAAACAGAATTCTACAATCGCATTTTTCCGAGCTGTCTTCTACATATTTTTACATTAATCATCGCCAATATCAAATCAAATGTTACAATTACTTTTAATTTCTAAAAATTGCCATCCAAAATATTGCCCGGCGCATCCACCAAAACGTTTTTATTATATTTTTGTTGTATGTTCCATTTGCTGGAATATGAAACCAATATTTATGATTGGAGCATTCACAAAAATAATATTATTCAAAAATGTAATAATAATCTATTTGAACATTTGGTTTTAATTTCAATGCTCACATTTCATAGTTGCAATTCGATAGTTCATGAAAATGGGAAATTGTTATTTTTGTTACTATTTTTATTTATCTAAATAATAACAAATTATATTGTATTCCCAATACAAAGGAATATTGACTTTAGTTTTTCAGCCAATATTTTTCTGAATTTTTTAACTAATTAATATATTTTTTGCGCACAAAACATTTATTTAATGAGACAAATGAAGCTTGAACAGTGAAAAAGTGTAGTTGCTAATAAATTGGTGACATTCATTAAATAGATCATCGGATGGAGTGATCTGAGTCGTTTTTAATGAGGAAAAATGTAAAGCTGCAATGTCGGAACAGCGCTTTGTATGCAACCCAGTTCGAATGTCGTAATACACATGCCAATGACAATAATATGCACTCCAAGGATTTCGCACGTGATCCCAAAATAATAAGAGAGTGAAGCGACTGCTGTTGCCAATCATCCGAATAATAACTACCATCGATCCAAACATCGAGCCTTGCGCCTTGTATATCAAGCCGTCTTAGAGTATAGTCCCTTCAACAGTCTTCGTGAGGGTTGAATAGGTGAATCGGGAATTATAATTTAACTTCGACCATTAAGCCGAAAGCCCGGGAGGACTTAATCGAGTTCCATTGAGAGAGAGGTGCAATTCTTACGTAGTTCCGATGCGATTACCCTTGAAAATTAGAGGAGCGCAGATCCGAAGAGGGGGATGGAGAACGCGCCAACAGCTGGCGCTGCTTAAGGATCACGGGGAGTCTATTATCCTGAAGGATGTGACACCGATAACCACGGGACTGGAACTCGAGACGGATGATAAATCATCTCTTTTCCACCTCCGAATATATTTGCGAATATTTTTCTCCACCTTCTTTTCTTATCCAGCGCGACAGCAAAAAAATACGTATATTTTCTGATCGACAATTTTTAGCGAGAATATACATCAAAATCGGGTAAACACTATAAAAAATACTACAAGAAATAATAAAGTGTCGAATGCAAAAAAAATACGCTTTAATAAACTTATTATTATTATTGCACGATCGTTGGGCGTTCGGGACTATAAAATTTGATGAAGTTAATTAAGATCGCTGCGCTCTCTTTTATTGCGTTTTACAAAAGACGAATAATAAATTTAATTTATAGGGGGAAGCGGCAATAAAAGCCGCTCGACTTCAATTACGCAAGTTATAAATATGGCCCTACGTACGTACCTACGACGACGATCCAATTTTATATGTATCGTTCAAACTCGTCATGAAACGGAATTGTAACGATTCTTACAATTGTTCGGAAAAAAAGAATGTACGGTCTTCTAAAGTAGATCGCATCGAAATGATAATACACCGAATTTCATTGTTGCACATTTAATTTATTATTTGTATTTTGAAGCATCGCCTTGGAATGATTGTTATGTCATTTGGTTTTATGCAGATATTTGTTTTCTTATGACTCTGATAGAAAATATGATTAGTGGTAATTTTTTAAATTTACAAACCATTTTCCAAAAGATTCCAGAGTTGCCTTAAGCGTACGCGTGTGTGTGCAGAAAACTGTACTAAAATGTTTAATATACTGCTTCAACAAATCAATCTGCAAATATTGAGGTATCAGTGAATGTACATTAATGGCACTGTATTTTATGCAAAAAAAAAACAGATTAGTGGACATTATTCAATGTTCTACATGTTAAATTTGGCTTCACAACGTATGTGCACGTATTTAAATAACTATAATAAGCTATTTCAGTAATTTTGTATTACTCCATAATAAATTCTACATGTCTGCTTATGAGAACGGCGTGGTTCATATAATTACTTATAGGTGAAGAAAATAAATTAAATAAATTATATCATCTAAAAAATATCGTACTATATGGCAGATGTCGAGAATTCTATAAAATCGTGATAACTGTTATCGGGAATTCAATACATTCGGGATAACGGATGTCGGAGATTTGAAACAGTCAGGGTAATGGATGTCGGGAATTTGATAGAGTCGAAATAACAGATGTCAGTAATTCGATAGAGTCGGGATATCGGGAATTCTATAAAATCATGATAAACTGTTGTCGGGAATTCAATACAGTCAGGATAATAGATGTCGGGAATTTGATAGAGTCGAAATAACAGATGTCAGTAATTCGATGGAGTCGGGATAACGGATGTTGGAATTCGATAGAGTCTAGATAATTGATGCCAGGAATTCGATGAAGTCGGGATAATCGATGTCAGGAATTCGAAATAATCGTGATAACTGTTGCCGGAAATTCAATACAGTCGGGATAACGGATATCGGGGATTTGATACAGTCAGGATAATAGATGTCGGGAATTCGATAGAGTCGAAATAACGGATGTCAGTAATTCGATAGAGTCGGAATAACGGATGTCAGGAATTCGATTGATAATTCGGGTTAACGGATGTCGGAATTTGATACAGTCGGGAAAATGGATGTCGGAAATTAGAATGTCGGGAATATGATTTGAGGTAGACTGGCAGTTTCTTTAGATATAATCAATGGGTACATGAACTTATTCATAACTTATTCATAACTATTCCATCTGACAATCATTCTCAGAATGGGAGTAAATCACAATATTCCTAAATTATTCAAAATAATCAAATGTAAATAGTTAAAAATATTCCCTAAAATAATTTTCATAATTAAATATCTAATATTTTAATTAAAGTATAGAAATATGGATTTGTCTGTTGTGAATTTTTGCGAAATTGTAAACGTGAATTTCACAGGTCTATGCAGATATTTTTTGTGTCGATGCGCCGGGTATGAGCGACATTCAATCGGTGAGTTAATCGCATTAATAATTCGGGCACGCATCGAACGGTGGACACGGCGGTTTCATAATCGAATTGTCGAATGAATATGGGACAAGATGTGCTCGGTTTAAATATTTAGGTAGGACGATCGTGCGCACAGCCAGACCATCGACTTCATAAAAACTGCAAAACAGGTTGTATCTTCACGGAGAAGAGGGTGCCCGATCGTAATAAAAAAGGGCAATAATGATCGCAAACAGACCTCTCTAACCTACCCTCTCGAGTATCGAGGTTATCGTGTCTGCCTCATCTAATAATTAAATATTATTTCCACCCTCCTCATTCACTTATTAATTCAGTGATAAAAAAAATAAAAAAATATATAATGGAAGCGTCGTTAAAGTTTACTCCTTTTTTTTCTCTCTTCGCTTTTCGTTCAGCCCTTCGTTTTATTCGCACGTTTCTTTTTAACTTATTCATTATTATTATGAGGTGGTTTATTACCGGACCCCGCGTGAATTATTAACGCGCAGCACACTATCCGTCATGTCGGTGTCCAATACACTGCAAAACTGACGTGAGCTACGGATAACCTTTCACATTATCCCATGTTTTTTTTTTGCTGTGTCGGTGGTCGTCGTGCCCAGTTCATTTTGGCTCCTTCGCCGCATGAAACCTTAATATTTATGGTTCTACGTTCACTATAAACGAGACCCAAAAAAGAAGACATTGTTCGATGTATTTTTTATAAGCTTAAACTTATTATATTTATTTAAAATTAGCATAATAAACAGAGTAGAAGCATTGGTGGACAGATGGATTCATAGACAACTTTGATTCTAAGATTCATCACTTGTGTCATAACGAAATATCAATTTTCTTTACACAATTACTTATGTTATTCCAATTACATATAAATATTCAAGTTTTCCAATATGCCATCTGTCATTAAGAATTTCCGTAATTTACTGTCAAATTTGTAAGAAAAAAGTTTTGAAGTATCTAATATCAAGTGTCTTTACATATAATAAATTTTCTTAGTTACCATGAATAACAAACTTTCAACTTGTCATCTGTCATATTAAAGTAGTTACGAATTTCTAGTCAAATTTTTACAAATATATTTTCATGCCTCGAAAATCTGTGAATACAAATTATTCATATGATACAGAATTATTAATAACCACTCAGTAGTAACAAGCTTTAAACGTGTCGTATTTGCATCTATTACACATTTCGTGTAACTTACTATGAAAATTGAGTAACATAAAAGTAATTAAAATCTAGGACAAAGTTAAAATTTAAATACGAATTGGAATAACAAAATATGCGATGTCTTAGTAGAATGTTGCTCTTTAATTCTGGATTTTTTTATTTTTTAAAGGAACGATTAAGATGGAAAACGATTTGAACAGAGACACGAAGAGAATTCATAAATAAATTTGCAATCTATGAGAGATGATGAGAGAAATGAAAGAATGAAGCATCTGGACTCGATGGTTTCGTTGGGGAGACGAGAAAAGGAGAAGAAAAAAAGTAAAATAAAAACAAACGACATCAATTCTTTGGTCATTATTATACGGAAAGTTTAGGAAACGTAATGAAAGAGACGTATAAAAGGGGGGAAGGTCAGAAGCTATTTCGGGAAATGTAATAAGGAGAAACAGGGATGTGGAAAGGATTTTGAGCAAGAAGTTATTAGTGTATTCGTTTCTTGATGCACGCGTGACGTTGGATTTTCCACAAAAGGCACCCGATGATACTAATGATTTCCCCAGTCGGAATAACATAATTAAAATTCAGGATTCATCCCCCTCAGCCAACCAACTGAACTCCCCCATCCCCCCAACCATCCATTAGTGTTTTCTCTGAGAAATTCCAGAACTTCGGTATGCATTGAAATCTTTTAATTGGGCATTTAAATGTGTTGTTCCAAGTCGCTCCCAGGAACGTAGCCTTAATACATTCCAATTCCGCTTTAAATGTGCCATTTCTCTCTCTCTCGCTCTCTCATACACACACACTCTTTCACAACCTCCCCATTTATTTACTATCGCTCTCTCTCTCTCTCTCAGACACACAATTCTCGTATTTCCATCTGCAAACTCCATCTCTTTCCCTCTCGAGGACACATTCGCATACACATACACGAGAATACTCTAATATTTATTTTACTCCTTAACCAAATTATATGTCAACTTCCCAGCACCATTTCCATTTCAAGTCGCTCATCCTCATTTCTCTCTCTCTCTCTCTCTCTTGCTCATACATATAGAACTTCGTGCACATTCCTCCGCTCATTAAACGTCGTCACTCACGATCGATTCAATTAGTTTACACTTTATTTACACGTAAACATCGTTCGCAAAACGCTCCTAAACATACACGGATCCGCAACAGCTAGCTATTCATTACAATAGCAACTTTACTCGTTCATCTTAAATTAGGTTGAATGATAATACCCAATTCGAAATTCCATAAATTTCTGTAACCATTTACTATTTCCTTCATTCTTTTCGAATATTCAGTCTCATTGGGAGGATTATGGAGCGTGTAATTCTGATCTTGGTAAGGATATGATTGGAAGATATGTATATCTTATTGATATGTATATCTTATAGTCCAACATCCTTCTTAATAATTAAACGTTTCCAACAGCATGGTTTTTGTCACCACACAGAGGACACTGTTCTGCACCCCTCATATTTAGGTGGGACATAAAGCTAAGATAAACTATTAACCCCATGCACTTAAAATGCGTATCCGTTCCCTACTCAGCCCCTTTTTGAAATGGATAGATTTTTGTGTAATATAATTTAGTCTTCGAACGACCGTCTTCGAATGAGAGTCTTCGAAGAACAGTCTTAGCTGGGGGAGCTAACCAGTAACTAAAGAGAAGAATGTAACTCTTAGTTAATAAAACAGGAGATCCACACTTATATAGTTGACTTCTCCATAAAAACACTCAACTGTACAATAAAACTACTTAGAATATTCGTATTTGATATTCATAAACCCCTCAAAGACTCCACAACGACGTAACTACGAGATAATCCACGGTGTCCAGAGATTTTTAATCCCGGGACACGACAGAACTATATTATTTATGTTTTTTTAAATAACATGTAGTGATATACCTGATATGCAACCTACTATACCTGTGTCTTACGTAAGGTATCAACAAATCACGCTTGCAACGCAATCATGTCCAACAAAATTAGGTGCTTCAAATTCCAGTGCCAACATCCGACAAACCGAAGCACGTCACCATTTCCCCCAGGTGTATGGCTTGCAACTCGGAGGATCATGCTGCATGGTCTTCCAACAATCTGAAGATACCTACAAAATCCATCCCGGGTGTACCTAACATCAAGATAAGGCCACTTAAGAAAAAGACGAATGAGTTACCTAAAGTAATTCAAGACAACATAATTCACTGGCCGATAACAATACATGACCACATAGTTAGCACCTATATCAACAAATTAAATTAGCGTAAGAATACAGGAAATCACGCAGAGTTGCTGCAACGCCTTTTTATAGACAACTTCAACAAGTCTGTTTTTCGGAACATCATGTTTATGTTTTGATGTTCGACGTGGATGACCCGGAGAGGGAGGCTCCTACGAGTATGAATCGGGGGACTGCCGGGTCTTTCAACATGAAGGGAAGATTGCCCGTGTTCGGACAAATTTTGTCATCCTCCAGCCGAATGATGATGCTACAGAATTAATGAATATTTGATTCACTTCGAAAATATTTACTTTTTTAGTTTTATTTTATAATTTCATATTTTTTATATTTAGGTCAATTTTCATAATGCATTTATTTATGATTTATTGTGAAAATTTGGGCCGAAAGACTTAGGTCTCCAGCCTTTTAGTCACTTTTTGTGATTAATAAATTTGATTATTATTATTGTATTTTTCTATAATTATATTTTTATACTACATTCATGTGGGATTAAATCTTACTTATTATTAAGCTATAATTTTATAGAAATAGCAGTATCCATTAAAAAGCGATGCGTCACGTTGCGTTTGTTTCAGAATACACGCAGCACCGCACACTTGTATTATACATATACACATATAATAGTTTGGTGGCGTTGCGCATAGTGGTTATGTGGGTATTTGCAATTTACGCAAATATGTAATATGCATTCCGCGCAAATGATATGTGCGGATGATGTATATATATATATATTAGGGGTAGTCGACGGGTATGGAGATAAAACGGGACAGATTATACGCGTTCTGCATAAGTCAAACAGAGAGAAAGAGAAGTTGTGTGATAGAGAAAGGGGGATGCAGAGTTCGCGTTATGTAATTCAAAACGGCGAATATAAATATTAATAGAACGTTCGTCATAAATAATTATTAATGCGGCTGTCGCGTATCCGAACCGAACGTCCGTCCAATCCCCCAGCACACAAACCGCATATAAAAAAAATACACAACACCCCTAAAAAAATAGATTTTAAAGTCCCGATCAGCGCAAATTTATAATTAAACAAAGATGTATCATTACCGAAAACGTTTTTTAAATCGGTTTTTACAATCGTTCAGTATTTAATATGTATTTTATCGATTAGTTAAATTTGGTACGCGACAAGTGGGCGACGGTCAACTGGATACCTGCCAATTTGACGACGGTTAAATGTGTGTTGATAAATTTAAAAGAGATTTTTAACAAAGTCACTTTAAATAATAACAATAATACTTTAAATAATAACAATAATACCATGTTTGGCCATTCAAATTATAAAAATTAAACTAAGGACTGGCCAAGGGGCTATCGACCATTGGTCTTTCTGCCCTTTAATTGTTATTTTACATATTTATTTACTTATTTCATTTTGTTGCACATTGTATGCTTTATTTATGTACATAACCCATGTTTCTAATTGTGTTAGGAAGGCCGGGCCTGGTTGTCACAAATATTAAACTTTTATAATTTCGATAAACAATGTTGAAACACTTGTATTTAAGGCGTATTTTAAACTATGTGGATTGTCAAAATGTATAAAGGAAATGACATTAAATTAGGAAGTCACATTCCATGCATTTAAGACACAGGATTTTTTACATATCTACTTAATGTTCAATAATTTATTTGGAATACAATAGTTACTTGGCCAATTGAAATGTGATTATTTTTTAATTGTTCTTTCTGTTCTCAGTACAGCTTCATGTTTCATATCAATCCCATTTCAAAAACACCACATTTTCATGCTATAGAATTAAAATTTCTATCTTACTCTATCCAAATATATAAGCTAATATTGCACTATTATTGTAACAAAATTAAAATGTACAATGTTGTAAAGAATACTCACCCAACATAAAGCAATGTAATGATTTGTGAAAAGCTACATTACCTAGAAATTGAATTGTATACGTTTGTGACAACCAACCCCGTTATAGTAGCCTATTAATGTAGCTATAAGCTAATTTTACTGAATCAAACAGCAATTATATATAAATATATATGACTATCAAAGTACACAAAAAATTACAATATGAAAATTATATGTTCACATATATATTAATGCATATTATACTTTTACGCATTTCCCGTAAATATTTTGCCATTTCCATAATTATTTCTCCAGTTTCATTGTAACGTTTACGTTTATGCTGATATTGGATACTTTCAATTACCCTATATATACATCATATTATTTTTAAACTTTCTTAAATCGTTTATATAAATCACCTGTGATGCACTTGTCCCATTTCATTCATGTGCTTAAACATGTTTGTAACAGTGTAGGAAGGAGACCGGGGTTGGTTGTCACAAATATTAAACTTTTAAAATTTCAATAAATATTGTACAAAATATAGATCTGGTTTCGCGTTCATAAATCATTCTAAAATTGGTATA
>JAFMTC010000210.1:321896-341401 GCA_018845635.1 Nicrophorus orbicollis
AATAGCGTAAATGCATTTCAAACATTGCGTTTGAAATTAAACACTTGAACACAGTAGGTTTTGATATCGAAACTACAGAAAAAAAATGCTTGATAATATGTTTGAATTCAATTTAAGTATTATAATGAAAATTTGTTTTTTGACCGATCGACTGTTTCTCCCTAACTGTATTTTCCTGGAACGGAAATTACTCGGTTATTTATTTTTGTATTTATTTCACTTCTTTTTTATGTGTGTAACGTCCTCCATTTAGCGGGAATCGATTTGAATTCACTTCAGGAAATTGAATCCACCTTAATCGAATTCACTTGATTGCATCTTTCAAATATAATGGATAATTATGTAGAGCAAAAAAAATAATAAATTGTGTATACAATGAATGCGATGCAAATGATCTAAATTGCATATCTAAATTAGAATTTATTATATTTGCTTCTGTAATAACTAATTCTACTTTAAGTAAAATAGTTTGCAAGATTTGTATCTGTTGCCATTTTCTGAAATTAAACTTAAATATTCCGGCTATAAGTAATATGAGTTCAAAAATTAAATGAAGAAACTATGTTTCGTCATATTCCTGCAATTAGTATATAAGAATTAAAAAAATAACACGAAAATTTTTATAAAATATCTCGACAACCAAGTATTTTAATGACAAATGTAATAATTTGAATATTTTTCTCAAAAAATGGAGGATTATAAAATGTTATCAACCCTACTAAAACAAGTATATATTCTCAAAATATACATAAATATGCTATAACTAGAGCATTATGACTAATACCATTTTCATATAATAAGTATTCAAACATTTAAAAAAAAACGTTTGTTAATGCTCGGAAAATTCAATTCACATTGTATAAAATATCTGAACAACCAAGCAATGCAGAAAACAAGTATGTATACTCAAATTAAACATAAATATATAGGCTATAATGGTAATATTAAGCCCTTTATGGATGTAATACCATTTTCATGTAATAAACATTCGAATATTAAAAAACGTTTCTTTACGCTCGATAAATTCCATTTACATTTTATTAAATAATATCTGAACAATCACACATTTCAAATATAATATGAACACTGAAATTAAATGTTCATGCTCCAACTTTGAGTGTATTCATTCCCATTGTTGTTACTTTTAGATAATTTTAGTTACATTTTCTTGGCTTTAATGTGTCTTGTGAGTTATGTAAGTGAGATTACGTGAAGCGTACGTTCCAGAAAGTTTTCCCAGTAATACTGTTAGTATAAGTAAAATGGTTCGGTATCAAGTAGTGCTTATTACAAAGAAAGTCGGCAATTGTGCGAAATTGGGTACACGTCGAATGCATCGGTCCGAAACTCCGGCTGCGGCCCAGTTATGTAACAGGTAATTGCGAAAGTTGCCTAATGTTATATTGGTTCGGGCTAGGGCTTTAATCAGGGTGGATCCACGCATATAAAAACTCTCTCCTCTCTTCGCCAAGGAGAAAACCACACTTAATTGTATCTTTGGGTGTGTGTGTGTGTGTGTGTGTGTGTTTATTTCTTCTTACCGCACCCCTCGCACACTCACTCGCATGATGGTATGTTAAGGGTGGTTTTGGGATGGGGTTCTCGGAGAAGGCGTAACCGTTTCGATTGGAAGTTCCGTAACTCGGAACGAAACTAAACTACCGCCGCCAAGTGTCACTCAAAGTTCGGAATCCGGTCCCGAAGTTGCGGTTTATTAGCGGGATTTAATTTAGTCCCGGGTCCCGAATTAGTCACGTGACCGTGATTGTCTGATTAAAACTCGGAGCAGGCGGAGTTTGCTGTGAAGGCGAGGGAGGTGTTGCGTCGAGGACCCACCACCTCCCCCCGACGTCGAACAACACACACATCGAAGCGGGCGCTATATTTCAACCATAATAAACCTCCGGTCGGATGGACGTTGGGTGGGTTTTGAGGGTGGATTGATGCCAACGGTCCGAACTTAATCCCGCTCTTCCCCAAAACTATTAAGCTGATGGTCAACTTGAGGGTAGGCGGATCGATGCCGAAGAAGACATCAGGTGGCGTAAGAACCACCCCATTCTCAACCCGTACCAACCCCCAAGTAAAGCACACAGCAAGACCGGCTTATTTATTCATTAATACATTCATCCATCCGGGCCGGAAATGTATGTGTATTGGCGCAATGAACGTTAAGCAAAAGTGGATTTTAACGATTCCGGCAATCTAAGGGAGGCATCTCCCCGGCGCCGAGCAATTACCAATGGTCGTCGCATGTTATCCGAAACCGCCCCGCACCTCATCTCAATTTCATTTATCTTCCCATTACTTTTTTCGCTCTCCTTCGAAAGCCCGGACCAGAACTGTGTGCATGTGTATTTTAACTTTAATAAAACCGCTTTATTTATTTCGGGCCATAACGCGAACGAATTAATGTGGCGCTGCATTTTAACCGTTCCGAATGGAAAAGGGAGAAACATATATACGTACGCACACATTATCCCTCACCCCTCACCCCTCGCCGCCTGCTATGCTTTAAATTCCGGCAAATTGCCGCAATAATAAAACACCGAAAATAAAGGCCGTTTAAGTGGACTCTGCGATTAATTAATCTCCCTCCGCACCATAAAGAATGTAAGCTAATTTTACGCTTAATATAATCATCTTTAATATGGCTCAACCCTTGGCATTACATTATATATTCTTTATCGGATCTAAATCGGGGCTGGATTTTGGGGATGAGCGAGTGAGTGATGCAAAGAGTAGCGGTAGTCGTAGGAAACGGAAGAGAGATCGTATGTTAAGATTAAAAGTCCGGAATGTGGGACCGGAGATTGTTCGGGCAGATTGAATTCGTTGCGGCGCTGACCATGTTATTATGTATTTCCTGAGAAAAAGGATCTTCCATTTATATCCATGTCGCATCGGGATAACGGAACAACAAGGATCGATGCGCGTTACTTATTGGCTTCTCGAATGGTCCACACCAAATCGTTTCGCGTCTATTTATTTGCACGGAAATTGAATCCTTCTGTGAACTGGAATTAAATCAGCGTTTTGGTTTGGGGAATTTTTGCGTTTGCTCTAATTTCCTGTCCGCGCTTTCCCCACCACTCTTTAATCCACCTACCCACCCCATTCCCCCAAATTGACAGTGTACTGCAGACGCTTCGGCTTCCCATGAATAATTTAAACAACCGAAGTGGTGGAGCAATTCAAGACAAAAGGGTTTCAATATACGGAAACGGAACTAACGCCCGACGTGATCCGTGCATCCGCAATCCTCCGCGAATTGATGCATATTTCTAATATAGACCCGGCGCCTCCGCCCATTTCATCCGAGCGACTCTAATCAATTCACTCCATTACGTTTCGCTCGCTCATTTTAATGGAACATTTCTCATAGAAAATATATCCATTTAAAATAGAGCGTAATTCAATCTATCATTCTTTTTTTTAATTAAAATGGTTGAACTGAAAAAATATATGAAACGATATAATTAAATTGTGGGAATTATTCTGCCCTCTATTATCACTAACTGGAAACACAATATATAAGTATTATAATCCCTTGAACGGAGACTATACAAGCTGTATTTCTTTTATTACTATTAGTTGTTTTTAAAGATTCCAAAAGAGATGAAACTCAACAATTGTAAGCAAAGCTTCAATCTGTAAATAAGTAACATCTTTTCGTTATCTGAGTCTTTCTGTCGATAGCCCTTTTGTCAAATTGTGATTGATAAAGATTATTATTATCTATTTTTAACATTTCAATATATATTTTGAGATTTTTTATATTCTTTATTTATTTTACTATAATTATATATTAAACGCTCTTACGAAATACATAATAATTTATTAATGTAGGTTCTATAGTAAACTTTATTATATAATTTACTCAATAATTGTAACTGATATTATTACTTTGAATTTCGTTTAGAAACTTTTAAAGTTATTTCATTCTCAGCATATTAAATATTTAATGTATATATATTTTGCACGCACTTTTAATTGTAACTGTATTTCAATCTAATCTGACACCGAAAGTCTGTCACCTGTCACCTACCGAATTGGTAGGGAGTTGTGTATTGAATGTAAAAGAAATGTTTTTGCTCTGAACTTAAAAAAAAAACAGGATTTAATGAAAAGATTCTAGACAAAGTAAATTACTCTGATGAATAAAAAGGAAAATATTGAAATAATGACAAATGAGAACGAATTATATTATCTTTGAAATATTTGAAATTGATCCAAGAGATTGTTATTTCTCATTTGATTGTAATGTGAGATTAAGAAAACACTTTATTAACACAATTTTTCTTTCGTTTTGTCATATTATTTTACAATCTATTTGTGGGAACATTTATTAATAAATCTTCTCGCATTTTGATATTTTCAAGTTGATGAATAGATATTTGATTTTAACTGGGTTTCCTAAATCTTCTATTTCTAAATTTTGAAATAAGTGACTCTAACCATTTGTCTATGAGTCTTCTTAGTATATACTTGAGTATTTTTATTGAAAAGTCAACTATATAAGTATTGATCTTATGGTTTATAAACTAAGAGTTACATTATTCTCTTAATTTAATGGTTAGGTTCTAAAACCTTGTTACTCGTTAGCTCACCCCAGCTAAGACTGTTCTTCGAAGACTCCTTCAAAGACTAAATTATATTACACAAAAATCTATCCATTTTATGGTAGGTTTTCTAAATCTTCTATTTCTAAATTTTGAAATAGGTGACTCTAACCATTCATCTATGAGTCTTCTTATTGTACAGCAGAGTGTTTTTATTGAAAAGTCAACTATATAAGTGTTGATCTTATGGTTTATAAATAAGAGTTACATTATTCTCTTAAGCTAATGGTCAGGTTCTAAGACCATGTTACTCGTTAGCTGACCCGAGCTAAGACTGTTCTTCGAAGACTCTCCTTCGATGACTAAATTATATTATACAAAAATCTATCTATTTTATGGTCTATCCTTATATTAGGGGCCCCGAACACTATTTGCTGTGTGGTGACAAAAAACTTCGAAATATTCCACAAGTTAGTCAAAGAAATCACGTATAAGGTGTAGGGTTATGGGATATACATATCAATTATATAATAAACAACAATAAAGTGGTCGGACACGACAGTTATTCGAGAATGAATGTATTATAATTACGAAAGAACAAATATTTGCAGGGTAAGATGACGAGAACGAATATCCCTTTTTTCTTTTAATTAATGTTTATTAATTTAAGGTTACATAGTTATTTACAATTCGTGTACGGACAGTTATTGAAAAGAAATCTCTTCAGGAATGCCTATATCGGGGATTACCCTACGTGTAGAACTAGTTCTTGATAATAGAGAATAGAATAAGTTCCATCCAGATCTACCAAATTCATATCTCGTGACCATATTTGAAATGATTTTTTTTTAAATTGTAACATTTACAATTCTTTTTCCTTGTTTCTCATTTTAGCATCGATGTTTTTAATCCCGGCAGCGTCACATGCGACACATTTAGTTTTTTTCATGTGTAATTGAAAGAAAATTAAGCCGCCTGTCACAAGGAAAATCCCGCAAGGATTTCGCGAAATTAGTTCGTTCCCAATATGACAGGTTTTTTGTTGATTGTTTGTTTGCTATATTTTTTTCATTTCGTTGTTTTTTTATTCAGCGCCCTCTTTGCATTTAATCCTGCGGTCGCGTTGCGTCATTGTCAACCCCCCATTGTGGGGATGCAGCAAAAAAAAAATGTGGGTGATGGTCGGTTTGTTTGCACTGGATTAGCGTCAGTGCGCGTTATCATTTTTCATGGTTTTGCGGGCGGTTTAATTGCAATAAATCTTGGCGTCCGGCGGAAATTGAATTTTCCACTCAATTAAATTGGCACCTGGGCGCAGTTTCGCCTTCCCCCATCTTTCGCTCAATATATTATATATATATATATATAAATTTTCGTCGTTTTCACTCAATCCGTGGATTTTTTTTTTAGAGTGTCATTTCTTTTAATTCAACCTCTGGATTCTTTTTTTCTTAACCGGCTATAACGTTTCGAACAATTGAGGCTCACCGAGTGCAAAGAGAACGGAAAACAGAAGGAGATGGAAGTAAAAGAAAAATCATTGAAAAGCGGAGAGAAATAACGAGTAAGAGAAGTAAAGAAAGAATGAAACAACGCTGCAGGTTTTACTAATTAAGTTGCGTAAACACGGTCGTCGTCGTCTGCGGCGGCAGCAGCAGCGGCCCTTAATTAAAGGAAATTCTGCTGAAGTTTCGGGCTTTCACCGCGGCGCCTATTTATTATCATTCTTATTATTTCCGCCCCTCTTTTGCTTTAAAGTAAATAACTTACACACAAACGCACGCAGCGTGGAAAATCGCGTTACGTAACAAACGGAAACAAGCGGAAACAGGTGTCTGCGACGCGTCTTGCGTTAATCCTCTTTGATACTGCATATCAAAGTCTGCCTCGAACCATCTCGAATCGCAATTTGCCGTTGTTTATCTGATGTTTATCCTAATTTGAATTATTGTCGTAGTATCAAGGCATCTTCAAAGCCGACACTAATAACATAGAATTGAAGCTTCCAAATAATTATTATTACTTCTCTCTCTGAAGTAATACTGAACTAACAATTACACTCTAATTAAACAACTCAAATATCAATAATATTAATAAGAAATTTATTAATAAAATTTAACAAAACATTGATAAATTCATTATGTGTGTGTATTTTATTAACAAGCGAACGAAACAGGACGGATTTCGCAACTTTACATATCCAAATATTAAAATATAAATATGTTTATAACTAAGTAATAAGCTTACGTTCTCGGAAAACAATGTAATCCGGCGAATACCTGTTGGGATTTCGCAAGGAACGAGCTCTTCCTCAAACATTGTAATGTATTTCCAGACGTTTCGCAGAAGTTTTTGATTACGTTGAATATGCCGAACCGCAAAAAAGCAAACGAAATAGAATAATACATGTAATATGAATGTTCTAAAATTTTAAAGAATAAACTTCTGCATAATTTGCAAATAAATTCTGTTAAAAATGTATACAAATATAAAATATAAAGTTATTTTTCTTACGAATTTGTATTTTATTTTAAGTATTTAACGAAATTTATTTCAAATAACTAAAAATTATTCAATTATTTAATATAATTATATTTATGAGATTTCGAAGATCGAAATATTTATATTTTATTAAATGAGCAATAAATCGAAACGAATTGTTAAACAAAATAATAAATATATACGTTTTATTCGTATAAAAATATGAATCTAAACTTTTACGTTCTCACGGTATTGTTTTTCGGAAAAATAGGCTATAAATTTCGGGACCAAAAATCGAGTTGTGAAAAATCGGAAAAATGACTGAAAAATTGAGATTTTCCCGCAAAATTCGGGTGGATCACCTTAGAAACAGTTACAAACAAATGATATTTATATAATAATAATGAAACAAATTTAAAGCAACAAATGTTACAAAGGGATTACATGTATCAGGATGGTTTTAGTAACGCCGTGGAAGATTTATGTATTGTTATTGGGAACTTTGAGTAAAATCGATTGGTTTAACAATAACTTTATTCACAAATGGTTATGTGGTGCTCTTCTAAGACTATGTTCTTTAGATCCCCAACTAAGACTATTGTTTATTCTTCGGATTTCCAACAAAGACTAATTCTAAATACATATGACAAATATAAGATCAACTATGTTAATGGAGGGTGTGAGTTGTGATTCGATGAAGAGGCCTTTATCCATAACCTGCTGATTATGCATTCCTGTGGGAACGGTTCGTCGACCCGAGACGCTCCGTGTTGTAATTCATCTACTCTGCATCTTCTGGTGATAACTGTTATCTGCATATCGCATTGGAATGTCCGGTACAGTTTAAATATAATTATAATGGTTGGAGAGAACATTTTGTATATTAATATTTAACGTAATTTATTTATAAAAAATGTAAGATCAATAAGATGAATGTTCTAGAATTAACAGTTTTCTATTGTAATTGTTGACTGTTCAAGAAGTTTTTAATAATACACTTAGGAAGATCTACTTCTAATAAGTTTTACGAAAGTTAGTTGAATTTTAAAGAATGCTTAGATTTATATCTGCTATTTAATTAATGTATTAATTTATTCTGGACATAGTAAATAATTTGAGAAAAAAGCATTAATTGTAGACGTATTAATAAGATTTTTTTTATTTGGAATTAAAACGAACGAAACGAAATGGATTGGTTGGGCAGGGTGGGTTTTTTGCGACGCATTCGAA
Organism: Nicrophorus orbicollis; assembly: GCA_018845635.1. Classification (NCBI taxonomy): domain Eukaryota; kingdom Metazoa; phylum Arthropoda; class Insecta; order Coleoptera; family Silphidae; genus Nicrophorus; species Nicrophorus orbicollis. The sequence continues at coordinate 330,170 of JAFMTC010000210.1, forward strand.
TTGGTGCAAATGAATTGGAGCGGAGCCGCGTAATTAAGTATTTAATGACTGTAAATAAAACTGCGATACCATCAAAGATTCATTCGTCCCTCGGGGTGCGTTTAATCGTCGTTACTGGTCATAACGTTAATAGAATAATTAATCAGTGTAACTGCCCCGTTTAGACGTATCAAAAATTAGTCTTCTTTGCTTCATTCCTCTTGTAGCCACGAATATCGTAATGCTTTTATATCGTCTGTTTCATGAGGAAAATAAACTCTTTAGACGTTATTGAAACATAAAATTGATGTGATTTTCGAAGATGATGATGAAATTGATTGAGGGAATAACATTGTTTGAATACGATTTTTTCGTTGGCGCGCGTGGAGAGATAAACTGTCACGATTCGAAACCCGTTTCAAGCGGAAAGATGACAAATTCAGGAATTACAAAGTTGAATTAACTCGGGGCGAATGCGAAAGGGGTGGATGGTTCTTCGTCTCGTTTTCGGTGCGTTTAAAACTTTCGGGATTAAATTGGGCGTTTATCACAATAAATCAGCATATTATAGGGAAAAAGAGAGAGATAGAGAGAAAGGGATCACACCTCTGAATTTATGGGGTTCGCGTTTTAATATACGCGTTGAAAAATTAATCGCGCCGGCTTTTCGTGTGCATTTGGAAAACGGTGTCTGCGGATTTCGATTACTTTTTGTACCGTTCTTCGTTTCGGTTCGGTTTGGATGGCGGTGTGGTGGTGGAGGGATGTGCGGCATCCATCGTTGGTGAAATGGTGTGTTAAAAGCTGTCCGAAACTGGGGCCGGGCATAATCCATCTTTTGCCTCCCAAACAACAATAAATATGGGTTCGTAACCCCCCGAGTCGCGCAGAAAACCTCGATGTTCGGTTGAGGGTGGGTGGTAAGGGAGGTTCAGCACATTTTAAATGTAAATATGAGAAATGTACGTGTGTACTCGAAATATATCCAACGAAAATTTGACGTGGAATTCAATACCTTGGTGCATGCACACATCCAGGTATTGTTCCGGTCCTCGCCCAACCAACGCCGACGAAATCAACTGAAATGCGAAATTACTTTTCCCTCAATCCACACATTACCTGCACCCCAACATTATAATTCCTCGCTTTTCTATCGATTTTCTTTGTTCTTGTACGCCGGTTTTTAATCCATTATCAAATCACAAATTTAATTTTACTTTAATCACGACTCCTGTTAAGTTCCTCATCAAATGTGCATGAATCATTTTGTTTTGTTTCAAATTTCTTTGTATTCAATAAGTTTTCAATTGATATGAAAAAGTTATTCATCTAATAATAATATAAAATTGATTGCAACAATACTTCCAAAGAATATAAACTCAATATAATAGAAATATAAAGAAGGGCAAGGGTCTGTGCAAAAACAAAAAACCATTGGATGGGTGCATAATTGTTATTATTTTTTCGACCGTCTTTCAAAGCAAATAGGAAGTTTTTGTACAATTATTGAAATAGATCTTGACTACGCTCCAGAATAATCATTAGAAATGGTATTATTTGTATGTTTCTTTTATCATAATAAGTATTCTTTACAAAAATTATCTGGTATTAAATATTAACAAAAAAAACATTAGAAGTTTGTAACATTTTTTTAAATTTATTACAAAATCATAAATAAAATAAACTTAATCACGTCTTTTGTAAAATAACTTATAAAATATTCATTTATTTATGAAGATTTTTATTTATATTAAAATTTTTCTTCAATAAATTTACACAATTCTCTAGTTTGCAATGAGTATTATAAATTTAAAGATGTCTTATTATATCTTCAATTAATATGAAGAAGTTACATATCTTAATCAAAATTTGTTATAAATAATATAATACACATTGCAAGGTATATAAATCAAACTTTTAATATTATCTTGTATAAAACAACCTTCAATATTAGTAATTAATAGTTGAATCTGTTTTATAATTCTACTAAATGTAATTAGTAATTTGATTTCCTTAAATATACTTTCTTTTAATACAAAAAAGGCTGGATTTATGGTCCCATTTGTTTAATTATTGTTGTTGTTGTATCTTTTGTTGTTTTTTTATATGTTACAATAAATATTATTATTATTAATAACAAAAATTTAAAAAACTATAACTAAATTTGTAATAAATTATGTAATACTTCTTACAAGCTATGGAATAATCAATCAATAAATTGTTTAATAAATATTAAACTTTATCTTATGTAAAGCAAGAAAAATAGAAATTAATCAATACATTTTTAACATAAAAAATACAATCAATTATGTTATAACCACTGATTTTAATTCATTTCCAAATCACAATTTTAATTTAATTAGGTTTTTTCAACTTTTCATAAACAATTCATAAAAACTCATTTGAATTTAAATATAGTGTATCAAATTTGAGTGTTTTCAATAAGTTAAATATGGAAAAGTTACACATGTTAACTGAAGTTTGTAATGTAATGAAATAATAGAATCAAACAGTAAATGTTTTCTTGTGTAAATCTAGTTACATAATTTATATTAATTGTATGGTGATTCTAAGTCTTTATTTGTCAAATAGGGGACATAAGAATTTATGGCATGGCATGGCACAGAAAAGATTGGGATACACTGGTGTAAAGCTAACGTGAGAAGAAACTAATCAGTACTAAACAAAATATTACTCTTTTTCTCATTAACATTGTATTGTAGGGCAGAAAGGCAACGGTCGATAGCCCTTTGATCCAAAATGTGGCTAATAAATATATTTATTGTTATGTATTCAATGTTTTAGATAATTTACCATAGACAGAAAATGTAAAATTTGTTTTTTGTTTTAGAATGGTGGTGCGAAGGACGGTCTGGACATGAACTTGGGTCCTGCCTGGCAGAAGGGTTACACCGGCAAAGGCGTCGTAGTTTCTATCCTCGACGATGGAATCCAAACTAATCATCCCGACCTCGCGCAAAATTACGTAAGTAATTAAATTCAACCAACTTCCTCGTCGGCACTTCCCCAGTTTAGTTTCTTCTTCTCCATCTCTTTTTTTTTTGCATAACACTCGTTATTTATTTTTATTTTTTCCCCTTCAACTCTTCAGAGGTTAAAATTTGTTTGTCACAACTTTCCAAGTGCTCCGTAATATCCTCATGAATGCTTCCCTGAAAATCATATAAATTACTGACATTTTAAAACGTTTCTGTTAATTAAAAGAGTATCTGCAAGTTTCTGCATATTTCATTTTTCAATTTGATACTTTGCCAGTGATTTAGAGTGTAATCTTGAAATTAATTTTGGTAATTGTAATCATGAAAAATAATTTATTAATTTTAATAATTTATTATCCAGAATACTAAAACACAGTAATAATAAAATAGTCAATATAAATAATAACAAAATGAAAATAAATGTGAACAGCTAAGCAAAAATTATAGAACAGTTCTAACAAGTAACTTAATAATAAAATTGATTATTTTTTGTTAAATTTCTTTAAAAATATGTCTAAAATACGAAAAATATATGATTTTTTCAAAATTCAAAGTCGTTTAGTAGTTACAGACTACTATTTTTTCACAAAAATACATTTTTTTTTAAATTGCTACAGATTATTTCTCTAAAACTACACTCTCGATTTTGTTAAAATTTATATGGTATGTCAATACACTTGTTTTTTGTACGAATTAAGATAAATGTGATATAGCTCCTATATATTTTTCTATCTAATTTATAAAATAAGACAATGACAAAAATCGCAACTAAATTCTACTTACGAAAAAAAAAGAAAGTTATATATTTACTAAAATCCTATCAACGTTTGTTCTTTCCTCCCTTAAATTATGAATAATAATATCATTTATTACAACAACAACTACAAAACAAAATATAAACTCGAAATAAAGATAAAGAAATGAAAATAAAATATAATGCTATTGCTGCAAAGGCAAATGGTTATATTGAATTTTATTAAAGGTGCAACTCTTGGTTGAGTGGTTAAAAGTCCCTGCATCACAAAATCTGGTGCAAAATGGTGCTGGTTCGAACCTAACCTCTGGCCGATATTTTCGACATTCACCGATCAGCAAAATAAGCTAATTAGGCTGATAATGAATGATAAGTTCAGAGATCAACGTTTTCATTAGTTATTATTTTGTTGCTGTAATTTGTTAAGCTAATTTGATTCATATATTTACGTACTTTAGATTCTATTAGATATTAATCTTTGTAATTTTTGTAACTAAAGTAGCTTCAATTATAAGTTTTAATTGGTATGTCGTTGTTTCTCGGCTGGGAAATTATAATAATTGTTGCAAATATTGGATGTCTCGCATTTTTCTTTGAAAGAAGATTGGGAAATGTGTGTACTTTGCGAGAGCATTTCCGAAGATCTGAATATAATTAACGTCTTGTGTGTGTGTGTACGTTCTCGGATTACGTCAGATTTGGTATGCATGCGAAAAGTTTGCGAAGCACGTCGTTATTGCTTCCAGGGAAATTAGACGAAGCGCGAAACAATGGCCAAAATTCTTGACTGCTTCGTTTTATTGTTCAAGGCTGTCTTTGTTTCGTGGTAATATTTAGTCCCGCGTTTGACGGACAGGTAATGAAAGATGTGAAAGATGAAGCGAAAAAAAAATCAAGATTTATGTCTGCTATATCACATTTGTCTGGTTTGTGTTTGGAAATAGAGAGAAAAAAGCTAGTTTATTTGTATATAAAGATGTGCTCGTCAGCTGAATTAAGTGAATTTATCGAAGGTTATGGTGATCCGCCCACTGGCAAATGGATTACAGCCGTGATGGGCATCATCATCAGCGTTATTGATATAGGCCATTTCCTTTATTGCGATTATTTATGTATTTGTTTGCTGCTCATCTCCTCGTGTGTTTCTCATTTTTTTCTGCTCTTCTTTGAATCAGGATCAAAGGGCCAGCACGGATATCAACGGGAACGACGATGATCCGATGCCGCAGGACAACGGGGACAACAAGCACGGCACCAGGTGTGCAGGAGAGGTGGCTGCAGTCGCCTTCAACCAGTACTGCGGAATCGGTGTCGCCTACAACGCAAGCATCGGAGGTACGTATTAACCACCACCATCGTCAGGTTGATAGCAATTGTTTCCGATTATGCAAATCCTAGGTCGCTAACGTTTCATTACGCTCGCAGCGGGAGCCGAAGGTACAAAAAAAAGAATGTTAGAGAAAAAGTATCATGCAGACACAACCACACTTGCACTCACGTATAAACTTATATACGTATATTTTTATCGCAATAAATTTCTCGCTCGTATCTGGAAGGCACGGAACGTGAGGAAAGATAAGTGCGGGGCGCAAAATACACCCGGGGTTTTTTTTCTCTGAATACTCGCATACTTTATGGGCACCAAAAAACAGAACCTTTTTCCAAATGCTGGCGGGATCGCCCTCCAGACGGGCTTTGATTTATGTATAATCCTGCTCACCATCCACCTCTTTATCACCCATCATACAATATTCACGTTTAATTACTCGGCCCGTTTCATTTATATGAAACGCGAAATCGATGCTATACCTTTACACCTGACATTCTCTGTAATATTTCATTGAATACGAATTTACAATGCCCGTTTCTTTACTTGCCTTTTTTTTAATCAATTTCGAATATATTATGAAACCCTGAGGGATATCTGAAAATGTTGCGAATAATTCATACTATTTGTTCTAAAACCTTTCATTATTTTTTTAATAAGTTATCAAAATATGAGTATTTTTTTATCAAAATTTTGTAATTTTGAAGTCTGACTGCTTCAATTTTATATAAGGAAAATAATGTACGGATATTTTTTATAATATTTCTCAATTCTTATGACATTACATTGTATGTATTATTTGTTCTAAAGTTTTGTATTATTTCTTTCACATTTAATCAAAATATTATTATTATAAAAATGTATTGCAACAACTGCTAGAAAAATACAAATTAAAATAATGCAAACACATAGAAAAGAAAACACAATTGTTTTATTTGCTGCAAAAGGCTATAGACTGTAGGTCTTTTTTACCTGGTCAAAATATATAATAATGACGAATGTCCAGTGATGTCCATTTCTACTTCATTTATACTGCAGTTCTTGCTTCAATTTTGTGTAAGGTAAATAATACACTGATATTTTGTATAATTATAAACTGATCATCAAAAAATTCTTGGTTATAGAAAAGTTGATTATTACAATACACATTTAATAAGTTTTTTTATAATCTATTAAATTAAAACATTTGCATATATTATTTGTTCTAAATTTTATTCATATTTTTTTTTCTAAATATTAGTTAGTTATGAGGAAGGTCCAGTATATATAGTTGTAATTTTGAAATCAATTAATAATACAGTTTTATGCTGCAATTTTATATAAAATAATATATGGATATTTTATATAATAATATATTAACATTCAAAATACTCTTATATATAGAAAAGATAATAATGATTACAACACTCACAACATTAGTATTTATTAATTGATTTTGATTGTATTCTGAAATCCTGAATACCTGATTTATCAATATATTATAATGTGTGAGGATTTTTAATATAAATTTTCATAATTTTGTAATTTTTATTTCTATTAATAATAAAGTTTTATGCTTCAACTTTGCAAAATTAAAATAATATACTAATACATTAAATAACATTTATCAATTAATAATCAAAAAATCCTTCGTTATAGAAAAGTTTATGATATTTCATTAGCTTTTTTTTAATAATTAAGAACATATTCCTGAGGAATGCCTAAATAAATGCATTGTATTATTTGTTCTAAAATTGTAAATTTGAATTATATCAATGCTACATTTGTATACTTTAATTTTATTTAAGGAAAAGTATAAAGGATATATTATATAATATTTATCAATTGATAAAAAGACATTATTATGGAAAAGTTGATAATAATCTCTATTTATTTTGTTTTTAATCATTTTCGAATATAATATGAAACCTTGCAGGATACCACATTGCATTTCATATATTATTTGGTCTAAAGTTTTCTATTATTTAATTCATAATGTATATTAGTTTTATGAGGTATTATCAAGTACATTTTTGTTCTAAAATGTGTTTTTTGTTTTAATTATATTAATAGTACAGTTTTATGCTTCAATTTTATATAAGGAAAAGAATATTCGCATTTTATACAAAATATTGTAAAAACCTGTATTCTTTGCAAAAACAACGGAAAGAAAGTAAAAAATATGTAGAGCAAAAATGAATAATTTACGGTAGTAATATTATCCAAAAGGAGTGTCGTGATTTCTACCCTTGCATGTAGAATTGCTCATTACATATTCAATCCGAAGCGTGGTCTTGCGAAACGTTTGCATATTTATTTGTCGAGCCTCTCTGCCACCTCCTGCGTACATTATAAACATTTTCTTCGCTTCGGAACCTGTTTTTCTTCTGATTTCCCTTTGTTTCGTCGCGGTGAATTTAAATGACACAGAAACTTCCCCTTCTCGAAGAAACTTGCACGAAAAGTAAAAGTTTTTGCATGCGCAATTCATTTGAGATCGAGTAATTAATTCAAAACATTATGTACAAACTGAATAAAAAAAAATCTTGTTTTCCGTAACGCCAATTAACGAATCAATCAATCCGTAAACGTTTCGTTCTGAACGATTCGTTCGATTAATGTTTCGTGCGAAAATTTGCTTTACGTTTATTGTTTTGTATTTCTTGTGTGCTGCTGTGCACGCTCGGATCGATCGATCTATCATTCAGGGTCCACTTATAAAGTTTAATTCGTTTAATCCCGTATCCACATATATATGTATATATATATTTGTATTTCTTTCTATAATTTCGAATGCGGATCACGCAAACGAAATATCCTAATTTAAATTTTACATGAGGTCCTCCAGGAAATCGGAACGAAATCGATGCGAAGAGGAAAAATAGAATGACGGATCCAAATATGTACACACGTGAATCGAAGTGCACAATTGCAAGTTTCCATCTAGGACATGCATCATCGATCCAAAAATAATAGTTGTATTATAATAAACCAATAATATCTTATCAAGAATATATCAATTATTTTATCAATTGAAATAAATAAAATTGTGGTTGTAATTACATCCCAATATAATTAAAACTAGTTAAAAAAACTAGATAAGCAAGGTATTTGGGAGCAACTCTTGGCCGAGTGATTACGAGTCCCTGCATCTCGGCATCTAGTGCGAAATGGTGCTGGTTCGAATCCGGATTTTTCGTTCATTTACTGGTCAGCAAAATAAGGAGTGAAGGCTGTTGTGAAGGATTCAATTTCAGAAATAGGGCCGTAACCATTAGAAAATAGCAAGGTATTTTCTCACGAATCAGTGATTATAAAGTTCAATTAGCTTCAGTCTAGTGTTGTTTTGCATATTATTAAGGTTGGACGCTTCTATGTTGATATGGTTAAGTAGCTTCTTTTGGCGTAATTTGGAAAATCTTGCGATGATATCTGTAACTGACTGAAGATCACTATTAACTACAAATCACACTATATCTTAACAAGAATTTTCTTCTGATATCTTTGATATATTTTCATAATATATTCACAGGTACAACTCTATAAGTAAACACCATATCTCCACATTAGTCTTAGAACTTACTTATTTAAAAAAACTTAGTCTAGGTTAAGAGTTCAGAATTACAACCAAAACATTTTTCTAAATTTTATGTTGAGTTCATCATATTACTTCTTGATATTATCTTTCTGTAGAAGCTTGGAGACCAGTGTTTGATTCGTGTTTTCATGACTTCTGTATCATCAGTAAATGTGGTCATTGTGCAATACAAAGTAGTTTGGTACAGCATTAATATAAAGCAATCCCAAAAGATTTCTGCGAGATTTCTGTCCCAATCAGCTTCAAATCGGAATATTAATTTTCATATTTTACACGAAAATGTCGATTACATAAATATGACTCCAGGAGTAAATAATACAGTTCAGGAAAAATCGATTTTAATTTATGTAGCCAAACCATATGGAAATATAGAAAGTCAGCAAAAGTCTCACCTTTTTCTTCCAGTATTTGTTCAATGAATGTGATAAAACTAGTCAATTTTAGTATTATTCATTTCACAGCCAAATTGGTCTTTTTTTCAACAAGATTAAATTTGCGGCGTTTTAGCATTAATTTCTCATATAACTTAGCCAAAATTGGTAATAGAAAATTTCGATTCCACTTCGTTTAGATTTATACCAGCTTTTAGTATCAAGATAACTTATGCTGTTTCCATGCATCTGGTGATGCATTGATCAAAGTCTTAAATTTAACAAAAGCCAATAGATTTATTGAAATTTTGATATTTCAATTAATTGGGTTTAGTTAGGTATATGTTTTGCAGATATATTTACTTCCCTAGATTATTACGTGCCCATTTTCTATTCAGTTTTTTTTTATTGGTAAACTTCCTTGAGCTATCGATTTTTTTATATTTAGTTGTTTCCAAAGTGAATATACAGTGCTTCTTTCTGCTGTTAGTTCAGTTAATAAAATATTTATTGATGTTTATGATGATTTTAGTTTCTTCAGTCAATAATTGGGTAGTACTATTAAGTAGAGTCCTAAGATCCATTTTTTAAAATTGCTAATTCATTTTAAGACCTCAAAATCTCATTTTACACCAGTAAACGTTTTCAACTCTTCCTCAATTAAATTAGGAGTTTTATTAAGATTATTATGTTGGTTTGCTAGTGTAAACGAATTCACATGGAAAATCTGCATCTGCTACCCACGACCGTTAGGAGTGATATAACTAGAAACCCAATACGTAATTGTAGTTATTAGTGAAATGCTATTGATTATACTGTTGTTTCTAACAAGCATATTACGAATTCCTCATAAATCTACATTTACTTAGATAAGAAATTGCTTATTCATGGGGTAACAATTGTTTGCGAGATTTGCTTAATCTTGATGGCTCGTACGACAGAAAAAAAATCGTTTATATAACTTATATTATTAGGTTTTCTTTTCTTCCTTTTACGAAAGCATTAACATAATGCGCTGCGCCGTAAATCATCGAAACTACTTCTTCGTATTTTTCTTGTTACATGTCTAGAAACTCTTTTTTTATACTTCGCATGCGATTCTAAGGAAGAAACATGACTGATTATATATTTTTTTGTTTGAAGAAGTAACATTTTAGTGTTTTAATCCGACTTTTAATTTCTGCATCATTTGCATCGTCGAGGGGAAGTTACGTTTCGAAGCATATTTTGCATTTTCTAGGATGAAATGTTTGCGTTATTAATTCGTCCTTATTGCGGGACAATCGCGTTCTCTTGTATTTTGTATGGCGGCGTTTTGTAACTTGAACGTTTTGGCACTCGCTGTTTTGCTAAGAACTCAGCTTTGAACTCGGGAAGGAAACGGACGGAAATTAAAAGATGCCGGTCTTCCTTTTTACTAGTGCTACAACAGCACTTGTGTTGGATGTGTCTGCTTGAATCGTTTCTAGTTTTTTTTTACGGTTAAAAGTAACTCCTTATTGTATTATTTTTTTGCAAGTAGTTTTTTTTTATTTATACTTAATTAAATCAATGTAAGTTATTTATTAAGTCTTTATAAGTGCCACAGCATATCACTTTCGAGGTGTGAAAACATTGTTGTGGAGTTGTCTGGGTTTTTAGTAGCCCCGTAGCGTGAATGTATGCCTTTTTGGCATAATAGAAATGGCCATCAAATATTTTTTTGAATACCTCTTACCATTTTTTTTCAATCTTCAATCAATTTTTAGATATGTTTTTCTGCAGTACCCTGAATATTCGAACTTGAATTTTATAATGACATAAATACAAATTGATTAATAATGATAAAACGAAATACGAATTCTCGTTTCAGTATAGAATTGCAATAATAAAATGTGGAACAGGTCCATTAATTTTTTCTCAATTAATTCGTAGCATTCGGAGGACGTTTAATTGAAATTGCAGGCATCCTCCATGTAAACATAAATAATTGGAATGCGAAAAGGTTGATTTGCGGTGCTAATAAATAATGGGGGAGGGCGAGAGCACGGCGCTATCAATGTTATAATGCGACCCGGCGCATCCACCATATCTGGCTCACGTGCTGGAACGCATTAAACCGTCGGAGCCGCCACCAACCAACCAACCAACCACCGACGACCACCTATATAATGATCTTTCCGATTTATGTCCATATATGAAATATCATGGCATAGTATGTTATGAAGCGATTGGGACGGGACGGG
>JAFMTC010000210.1:343327-385259 GCA_018845635.1 Nicrophorus orbicollis
GTCAATCAACCTGGCGTTCTCAAGAAGTGGCAGCTTGTCTTCTACGGCACCTCTGTCAACCCCATCAGGTTAAGGTCCTCCAACGTATCGCCGATATCCTGGAAATCTTCCCTAAACTCATTCACCTATCCGACGCTCTCCGATCCCGTCACGCATGACCCCGTCACCGACAACCTCTTCAATCAGGAGCTGTTCAAGGGATTCAGCCCAATCTCCTACAGCTTCGCCGGATCCGAGCGAGATCAATCTGTTAGCTCTTTGGATGGGAAGAAGGCAATCATCAGAGATAACGATAACAGGATAGACACCGATGAGGAGACTAAGGAGAACTGTGACGAACAGTGTGACGATCAAGGATGCTTTGGACAGGGTCCCAACAAGTGCATCGCATGCAGGAATAAACGCATGGACAAGTGAGTTAGACGCAACCATTAATCTTCTACATCTCACAATCTCAACTACTTCATTCTGTTTGCAGAACTTGTGTGAGCGCGTGTCCTCCACGTAGCTACGCCGACTCCCAGGGCGTCTGTCAGGCTTGTCACGAGTCGTGCGACACGTGCATCGGCGCCGGCCAAAACAATTGCCTCTCCTGTTCCCCGGGTCACGTGAGGGTTGTCGATCTCGACATTTGCATGCAGCAATGCCCCGAAGGATACTTCGAAGGTAAACACCGAAAATCACACAGACGATACAATTTTCTTTCTGTCGTCTCGGTTTACATGCAATCTGCACGATAGTCTGTATGTATTTTCAATTTCAATTCACGATTCTTCGTCTTGCAGATTTCACCGACAAAACTTGCACTCCCTGTCAGCCGAACTGTGCTGGATGCCAGGATCGTCCAGACAGGTGCACCAGTTGTGATCACCACCTGCTACTCTACCACAACAAATGTTTGGCCGCCTGCCCTCCGGATACCTACGAAACCGAGGACTACACGTAATACAATGTTTCAATCTCTGTTACAAATTGCATTCTATAATATGATCTTTTTCTTCGCAGATGCCTTCCGTGCCATACCTCTTGCGAGACTTGCAGCGGCTCAAACAGCTCTCAGTGCATCACCTGCGGTGCCGGTCGCTATTGGAACGAAGGTCGTTGCGTGAAGGATTGTCCAGCCCATCACTTTGCTGATACCAGGCAAAGGGAATGCATTGAGTGTCCTCCGGGATGTTCCGAATGCAACAAAACCACGTGCATTTCATGCTTAGATGATTGGCAAGTCAACAGTAAGGGCAGATGCGTACCACACGGAAGCGATCACTGCGATACAGGTACATGCATATTTTATGCACTACAATTACATCAAAGACACTCTGTTATCCAATTTAATCCCTCAATAATATAGATATAATTGCATATTCAATGTATGGAATAAGTGCATGAAATCTATTCCATATTAATATCTTAGCGTATAGATCACTAAGTTACGAACGTTATCTTGATAAGTGGATCGATCTGCAAAATGCTCTTATCAATATCGATAATCCGTTTCAATGTAGATGTTATCCTCATCGATTGATTTACCATCCTTGTCCTCCTTCGTTCATCTAATTTATATATTTATAAAGTTCACATGAATTCAACCAACTTTTCCATCTAATCGTAACGACAATGTTTGTTCTTCAGATCAATACACTGATGGTGGATTGTGCAAGCCGTGCCACTCGACGTGCGGCACATGCGATGGCCCGACGGAACACGCCTGTCTCTCCTGCTCTCATCCCTTGATCCTGCAAGGGACGAGGTGCGTCGCCGAGTGCGACAAGGGCCGTTTCCAGGACAAAAACTTGCACTCCTGCGAACCCTGCGTTCACACCTGTTCCGAATGCTCCTCCAAGTCGAATTGCACTACTTGCGTTCCCGGATTACAGGTAATTGGAACACGTTGTAAAGTTTTCACAGGATTTTCTAATTCTTGCGTTTCAGCTGCAAAGCGGAGAATGCAGATCAACGTGCGCCACAGGATACTTCAGCGATCGCGGCGTTTGCACCAGGTGCTACATAAGCTGCGAGACCTGCAGCGGACCTGGCCACGATCAGTGCGTGGCTTGTCCATCGGGATGGCAATTGGCTGCAGGAGAATGCAGACCAGACTGTCCTGAAGGCTTTTACAAGACCGATTACGGCTGCCAGAAGTGTCACTACTCGTGCAGAAACTGCCCAGGTAATTTTTTATATAAATATATGAATTTTAATGGATGTAATATTATAATTATTGTTGATTAGGATGCAAGAATCTGGCTGATAAGAGACGCATCAACGTGGAGGCATATTTGGTGTCGGCGCAGCCCGTCTCCACCTTGCAGTTCGTCAATCCCTTCAACTTCATCACGGGCATTGCAATCGTTGCCTGCCTGTGCATCATTATCCTCTTCAGTACGATCTTCATCATACTGCAGGTATGCATGCATATAACGTTTCGATTACATTCGATGATCTTTAAATTTCTACAGAGAAACAGCACGCAAGGCGTCCACAGGGACTACAACAGGGTTTCCATAAAGAAACCTAAAGTGACGTGTAACTACAATGTAGTGGCTGTGAACGATGGCGACTCAAGTGATTCGGATAGCACCGAAGATCGCCACCTGATTACTTCGAAACCAGAAAGGACTTCGTGTTAACTCTAGAGACTACCATGTGTGTAAATATACAAAAACCACTCACTGTCTTCATTGCTTGCGTCGTTCCCCCGAGTTGCTGGAGTTGGCCAACATCTCCACCTCAACCACTACCAAAATCCTCCTCATAACACCCATCCATCCCAACTGTCCCTTTCAATTCCTAACGTACAACTATCCGCAAACCAACAATAATAAAGAAATAAATAAAATAATAATCCAATAAAAGGGCAGAGCCAAATCTATAATGATGTGACGATGATATTTGTGTACTTGTACATATAACATATATATTATATACTGTATAATCTTCGTAACAAACAAAAAAAAAGTATGAAAATGATTACCATTGTACCAAATTCCTATGTGTTTACTATGTAAGGTCAACAATGAAGACAGCTCAATGTAATTATGATATATATAAACAAAAAAAAAACAAATAATAAAAATTAAAGAAGAAAAATGAGGAGCAGAGAGAAAAGTTATGGCAACAAGCAAAAAAAAATGCATAAAACTAAATGAAACGAAAAACGAGGATAAGAGAAAAATTACAATTTTAAGGAAAAATATATATATATTATTATTGAAAAAAAATAAAAGGGAAAACTTAAGTGCTCTTGATATTTCATGTCGTAAATAATAAATAAATAAATGAATAATAATATAGTTATTTTTAAATGTACACTTTGTATATAATCAATAGATAATTGTTTCAATGTTATTTATGAAATTTTACCGTTTATAAGTCCAAGTGATACAAGAAGAAAAAGAGAACATAAACAAAAATATTCGGAATTTGTTGTTTTTATTATATTTTCTTTTATTTATTTGATCAATCCCAATTTGATTCTTAATTGAATACAGACAGGTAAGATTATAAATTATTAATTACAGTATAGTAGATATCAATGGATGAACATCTATAAGCCCGCATGTTCACTGATATCTAATACATTTTTATGTTGAATCAAATTTTATGAATTCAGGTATACAGGGAAAGGCTTTTGACCGTTTTTGGACCATCTCAGTTTTGATTATTGGTAAGTGGCGAGAGATTGCAGTGTTACTAGTTCAGGTGGTCTTCAATTTATAAACGTTTTGTTAACCATAACTGAAATCGGGTGAGCTTCCTGAAACTCTTATCGATGCTTGACGTAGGAAAAGGAACAACGCTCAAGCGGCGGTTGGACAGGAAACTCGGAGGACTCGGTATTTCCAAGACCATTATCGACAACGCATACTTATCGCTCCTCGATTTAACAACTTGGTGATTTTTTTGTGTAGAGCAGTCCCGCTTCGCACAACAAAAGCATCGGACGGCTGCAGCAAATCTTTTCAAAGCTCCGAGCACCATAAATTAAAAAATAAATAGCAAATCAGCAACGTGCCAATTGTAATCTGCTCGACGCCGGAAGAAGTATTCCGGTTGATAAGCCAATTGCTCAGTTAATATATTATATATATACGTTTATTTATTTATTTTTTTTGTAAAATTTCGTCCTCAATTGCTGTCTGAAAGGCGAAAAAGTGCGATGGAAGGAAAACGTATCAGAGATTAATTTGGAATCCGATAGATGATCGTGTGTGTGTGCCGTGCAGCAGTTATCAGTGGGTTTCCGTAGCGCGCGCCGCAACATGTCTTTCCGAATCGAAGATATCCTGAAAACCAACGAAGAAGTCCTTCCAGAGGCAAAGCTAGAAACGCAGCTGCAGACGTGGTCCTACTCCGATCGCCACCATCACCATCAGACCTCCACGCACTGCAGGAATGACTATTGGCAATACCTCAACTATACGATGTACCAGCAGTTCTACGAGAACAACCCGTACTTTCCGTACGCGGATTCCTTAGATTCTGCACAACAGTACGAAACATGTAAGCTTCATCTCAAATCACCGTCACTAATTTCGATTGGGTAGCATCATCGTTAATATTATAATCATATTGGATTCCACCTTCATATTTAATTGCATTCCGATTGCTCTGAAAGCCCGAAAACCGGAGCCATCCGTTGAAACCGATTTTGATTAATTACGAATTTCCTTCGGACGACCGCATTGATTGTGCGGAATCTAATCGCTTGTGTAATTCGCGGTTTGCCTATTGAAATTCCCAAGAATTACTTTTTTTTTAGATATACTTCGGATCCCTATGCTTTTCGGTTGAAGATAAGATACGAGCGAAACCACAATATCGTTTCTTTTTTTTATTTCCACTTAATGCAATTAACGAAAGTAATTAATTATTCAAATTTACATTTCGAAACAGCAAACATTGATTCAATTATTTAAACCAACATTTAGGCAATCGTTGCGAGAACAAATACAGAATGCAGTTAATTAAGTTTACAAACTTAAGTCAAATTATTTTATGAAATGTACATCAGTTTAACGATTATTAAACATATTTATTAACCACAAATTGGGGCAAAGGGTCGTCGCCCTAGTTTAATCATTAAATATAGTAAATTATTTCAATATTCTGATTTTGTTTGTTTGATTATTATCAAGTATTAACGAACTATACGAGCGGAAGGTATTGGCCGATGCACTCCGGCTCGATACTGCCGTTCGCCTATCAAACGTATTCGAAGAGGAAGAGCAGTCAGGTGCGGTTCACGGCTGTGCAGATCTCCGCTTTGGAGAAGAGGTTCCGATCTAACAAGTATTTGAGCCCTGAAGAGAGAAGGATCCTTTCCAGCGATCTTAAACTATCCGACAGACAGGTAGGAAGATTGTAGTGAATATAGCGAAATTGTGAATATTGAATTGTGTTGTGTTACAGGTGAAGACATGGTTCCAGAACCGCAGAGCAAAGTGGAGACGATGCAACTGTCCATCGTCGAGCAACGAGAAGATCCAGGACTCGGACAGCGACTTGGAGGAGCTTCTAGTGTGCGACGAAAAGAAATAGTTTTACATACTTATATAGATTTATTAATAGACGCTCCGCCTACGTCCGAGAGATGCAGAACACTTGGTACAATCACCTTCCCACTTGAATTAATTAAGAAACTTTGAGACATTGTGTTTCGCTCATCCACTCCCTACATATCGCTCTCTCTCTCTCTCGTGTACACTATAATTTAGTACTGTAGGTAGTGTAGAGGAGCTGTGTGTGATATTATTACCTTCTGCAAACTCGAAACCAGCGCGCGCGGAATCATTTACATTGTATAATTTATGGGTTTCGGCAGCGCCCGAGCACTTGTAATAATTACGGGTCCTTCACGCCACGTGCATCATCCATCATCGTCGGAACGAAATACGAAAATAATAATGTAAATATAATGTAATGAGATGTAGCAAGAAAGAAAAAAATGCTGAGGACGGGAATGATTCTTTGCGCGTTGTTGTTGGCGCCTTTAATTGCGTCCGCGATTACCGTTCTCGAGGATTCCCTCAACGGAGCGTTTTGATTAGATTAATCGCGGCCCATTTCATCCCAATACGATCCTATCGAGATCAGGCGATCAATCAATAATGGGTATTAAGCCTTAAGCCGGATTCGGCTTCTATTTTTAGTCGATGAACGAATCGATCCAACATTTCGTTCCAAAAACGAAACAATTATTGCCCTTCCTCACTCCAATCTGCGATTAACGAGATTTAGATTATACGATTAATTATAAATATATCTATATGTTATATAGACCCGAAGTGAAGTGCGTCGTCTCGGTGCAGTTACAAAATAGATAATTTTTTGTTGTTTTTATTTCGTGCGACATTTATTGTTAATATGCCGCAATCTGATCTTAAACGCAATCAATCTCTATATTAACCTTACAATTAACAACATAATTATCCACAAATTTGTCATATTGTTTTTTTTTTGTTACAATAAACCATAATAAATCTTCACAAAAATATGTTGCTTATGCTGTATGAATTGTTATTTTACAATAAAGTTAATTGTTTTATTTTCATAACTTGAAATTGACTAATTATATGCAAATAGTCTACAAATAATTACAAAATTTGTCACAATCTACCATAGTTTAAGGAGCTACAAATATTGTCAGTCTGTTGTGATTTTAACCATTGGTTTTTCTTATTATTGCTATCCATATTCTTACATCCCTTCGGTCCAAATCCTATAAACTGCACCTTTCGTATTGGATTTTGGCCACTTAGTTTTTCTCCTCATACCAAAACTTCTTCTAATTAAGGTAATAGCATTGAAGAAAACGCATATACTTTATAGTTTGTAAGTATTAATTAAAAGAACGTGAATGAACACATGAAAATAAAGAATTTAAGACCAGATATTTTTGTTAAGAACAAAACAATAGTTTTAACTATATTTGGCATTGATTTCAAATACAAATTAATTAATGGTAATAAATTAGAATTTATTGTTGTAATTAACATTCTGTTATGAACTACGATTTTCATCTGGGTTTTTCGACAGTCAGAAATAAAACATTTCTATGGGAGGATTAGTGATATGAAATGAGTTTGAACAATTCCACTCAACGAATTTCAGTGCTCCATTTTATCGCTTTTTGCGGTGTAACGTAATTAGTAAAAATGAAAACTCATCAAAAACTTCTGTAACTTGGTCACAATTATCATTTTCAGTTATTATACTTTGAATTTATTCCCAAATAGGTATTTTGATTAACTAATTCAATTTGATTTATATGTTGTTCTTTTTCTCAAAACGGGACTTTTCAGCGTCACGATGCTAGGTAAGTAGAACACACTACCTAAAAGGAGGAAATACGGTCATTTTTCTGTTAGTTGCCTAGTCTAGCTTTAAATGTACATTGAATCAAAAAAGGTTGAAAAGGTTTGAAAATTGGAAACAAAATTAATTTGAAAATTAAATAAAACAGATGGACATTTCAGGTAATATTCAATCATACATAACTTACAACATAATTGCTAGAGATGCAAATATGAGCTACCGATCGAAAGGTAATTAATCAATACATATTCTGATTTATAGAAAACAGTCATTAAGGCTCTAATTAAAGAGTCGCATTTAGAACAGCGCAAATTTTGTTCAAAGATACATAGAAACAAATCACCATGGTTATGTAAGACAGGGATGCTTTTAAAGATTCATCATTTGAACATAGAAATAAATCAATTATGGATGATTTGTACCAAGGCTTAATATAAATTTTAAGTCCATCTCTGGGCACGAATGCAAAGTTTGTAGAGCACCCCGTTTCAGTTCATAGTTTTTAATTAAAACCTATAACTAATAGCTTAATTATAGCAAATTGTTGGTATTATTAAATATGTAATTTGTATCAATAAATTGCTTATTTGTAGAGCTATTAAGCTATTATAGCGGAACGACATCTCCTGGGAAGTTTTCGAAATAAATTTTGAACTTAAAATTGATTTTCAGTCTAAAATAAGTTAATTCGTATTAGAAAATCATACAAAATGCAAACATTTGGGATAAAAGTACAAAATTGAGAACAATTACAATAAATTTGGTCAAGGGAGTCATGGAAATGTGTTAATAATAACATTTATTTAACGTTTCTATGAATATTCCTGGAATACATAAAATAGTTTTGATAAACGTTTGTGAAGCATTACAAATACAATAGGAGCAGTCTAGAAATAAATAAATACACAAGAGAGAGAAAAAATGGAACAAATCAAATGAGCTTTGTTCATGGGTGACGTTAATTTTGAACGCAATTTATTAATATAATTGTAGGAAAGTAAATATGATTCGCTTTGAATAACAAAAGTATAGTATTTCCATCCCTATGAGGGGGATTACCATTATTATCATTTAGCAGAGCAACGAACTAGTAACTACACACAATTTAATCAAACTGCCTGCACTCAACATTATATCAACACCAAGTGCAAGAGATTTTGTTAATTCACTATTAAGCTAAACCGAATGCATCTCCAATTCAACATAAATATTTTCATTCTAAATAAATCCATTACATATTTGGTTTCCTGAACAATAATTTAATTATATTTATTTATATATACGTGTATGTATAATATTAAAGTTAAAGTAGTAACTAATCATCATCGTACGCCACTCACACATATTAATAGTAATATATTAACATATTTATATAAATATTTCTTTTGTTATTTTATTTCATTTTTTTGTTTACTCTTCCGTGGAAACTAGCACGGTTACCGGATTTGAAAACGAAAAGAGACCAAAGGAAATGCCTTTATTTATTATTAATGCTTTTTTGAAAGATTCAAAATTCATCGCCGTGAAGAAGGACATAGTTAATAAAGCAGCTGCGAATTGAAACTCTAACCGAAATCAACGACGAGACAACATAAAAAAAAGGTTATAATATCATTACAAATGAGACACAATAAAAAAATATATAAGAGGGTGGGTTTGTTGGCTGACGGTGGGTTTGTTTTAAAGGCGAAAACTAATTATTAAAGAATTAAATTAAAACTATCACAATCGTAAACTTTTTTTTCTTCCTTCTTCTCATTTTCATATCTTCATTCTTTGCTTTAACTTTTAACTGCACATCTGCGGTCTCTTAAAAAAATGCAAATAAAAAATGAGGAGAGTAATTATTAATTGATTAAGAGAGAATATATGAGAGGTTTGTGCTTTTCGCTAAAAGAAAAAGAAGTGGACTAATGTAATTGAGAAAAGAATGATTGGCAGAGCAACGATAACCTCTCTGCCGTGGAACTGTATGAAAATAGTGATTATAATTACGATGAGCAATCTGAAAAGTGTGTCGAATTTTGCTTCCTCGCGGTCCCTCTCTCTTCTCGCTTGTAACATCTTTTTGAAAAATTAAAATATTCTCTCAATTATCTACGGCAATAATCGTTATATGTATATATTATATTTTTTTTGTTTAATGATATTGATTTTTTTTTTGTTTTGTTTACTGCTGTTGCTGAAACCTCTACTGAGATAAATCGATGTACAATGTAACGTCAATGGATTGGTTCAGGAAGACTGCTCCTGTCCGTTGACGCTGTCCTGAGATTTCATCACGTCCGGCAAATCGGGCGGAGCAGAGTACGGGGTCAGTTCTAGAGACTCGAACAGCCCATTTTCGTCCCTACGCACAAACACAATAAATAACAATGAGAAACAACAAATTGAACAAAAATAAGAAATGCATACAATCATTTACTACAGTTACCTCCATTAAAAACAATACAGCTACTCCTCACTTTATGACCTATCTGCGTAATTATCACTTGCACTTGTGACCAATGATAATATGTAAATTTGAAGTTTATAGCATTTTTTTTTTATAATTTTACGACGATCTCTTATTCTTAGAGTAAGCTTCTCACTTATAACAAAAATAAGCTTAACACGTAGGTGTCGCTATGGAACTCGATCGTATAGTGAGGAGTACTTGTATCAAGAACTTTTAAATCCATATACTGATCTCACTTAAACATTTAGTAATTTGTGAATAATCTGAAACAAGTTTAGCTTTTCAGCTACACTCTACTGCACTCTTCAAAACTTTGTTAAAGATTCAAATAAAGATCATCATAACATAGGTATTTATATCTGCTATACTATTTCTTACAAAAAATGCAATAAATTTGATATTTATAATATTTCAACTTCATCTCAAACAATATTTTTAGCAATTATACGATGTATAATTTAGGTTCCCTGAAAACTAAGAAAAGAAAGAGTACAGGAAAAAACTGAAGGCGAAAAAAATGTTTTACCAGGTGGTCAGATCACATCAATTTGGACTGAAGTAACCATATGGTATAGAAAGATTTATTGATTATCAGCAGCAAAATTGTCATTGAGATACCCATCTATCTTATTATTTTAACTTAAAGAATTCATTTAATTTTATGTATTAACTGCATTTGCAAACCATGTAGAATTATCAGTTTGTGATAACAACAACAAAAAAATGATATGCAAAAATATGAAGTATAAGTTACTTTCATATAAAGTCTAACCTTCCTGACATGAAATAAATGTTACTAAATTTCGTTAAAGAGAAATTATTGCATTAAAATGTCTTTTATTTTGTGATTTATCAAATCATATAATTAAAATAGTAGGGCAGAATTCGTTTGTTTGTAGTTTTTGGTTACATTTGTGGCTAATAAATCTTATTATATATGTAATGATACAACTAGCAATTGTTACTTCTGCAGTAACCTAAATGTCATCTTTTGTATTAATATTTTTTAGGCTTTTGATTAATTAATTGTTGTTCTAAGAGAAACTGAGATATTGGAATGTTAAGTGATGGATATATGTTGTTGCAGAGAAAATCTGTATAGTAAAATGAAATTGGATGAGCATACCTGACAGCTAAACCAACAGTGGCTGGGCTCTGGGCTTTAGCAGTAGTAGAGGTCAGTCCATAATCCTGCAGCATTTTATCATCAGCCATAATAGTGTTATCCTTATTGAAGAGCACTTGATTGTGTGGGGCCACCTTCAGGATACCTGAGCAAACAAATTGTTTATATTGGTTTCATGTAATAAGTAAAACCAAATAAGAACCTTCGATGATCTTCTTCAGTTCAAAAACTGTTGTTGTATCCTTGGCGTCAGTAAATATAGTTAACTTTTTCCTCCTTATCATTAAAAACACGTCCTGGAACGAAGAGTAATGCATTGCGATGACAAACGAAACAAAGCAGATTTTTCTTTAATGAAAAAAGGGGTAACGGCGGATGGTGGACTGTCGAACGACAGGGACGAAGGGTTCGTCTCCGAATGACGTCAGGTGACGGATTGGAAGAGAGACGGTGGTGAGTGGTGGAATTGTTGACGGTGGTATGGAAAGGATGGACGACCGATTGCAGCAGCCCCCTTTCTTCACGAATTGAACGAAATCATCCTGTCTTTAAGGTTAGGTTGTCCGATGAGTGGGGTTTCGCCCGACGGAGAAGGGAAGGGCCAAGGGGGTTCCACCAGGTCGCCGATCCGGCGCGCCACCCTTCACACTTACCATGATCGCCCTTCGTTTCGCACTCAATTAAATAAAATAAAACTTATAAATCCACTTCAATGTTTAAACTTTAGCATTCTAAACAGGTTTATATTGACGGTAAGTCTTGATTACAGTTACCTGCACTCCCTTCGAACGTATCGATAGAGAGCAGCACCTGCGTATGGCGCTAAATTCAAATTTCGCGAAAAGTTTGATAATGCCTCTGAAGAGGTACATTAACAATTGATACAGAACATCCATTTACAGCAAAAAAAAATGAAATCCTATCCTGTCGCATCGGAGTTGCGTAGGTACAGCGCACATGCAATCATCATATAAGTAATATTAGCATTATACAGTGATTTAATATTAATATTAGAGGTGACCGGAAAACTCAGTACAAGTAAAAAAAGAATATCGAAAATACAGAACAAGCAGTTAATAACCGTTGTTGTGGATGATCATTTTAAATTTATTTCAATCATTGACCAAAGGTCTCTCAATGAAAATCTCGTTGTTCGTCTTCAGTTAGTCACTGATTGTAATTGTACCTGTTGTTTTCGATGTTCATTTTATTGGATGCATCGAGTTTCATCGGTACCAATAATATATTAATCATTCATGAATGCAAATGGTTTTAAATTTTGTAATTATTAACATCATTAAATAAATTGTTGAAAAATAATTAATTAAATAGTATTGTTTCGTCAATTGTATATTTTTAAACAAATCATAATAAGCGTACAAATAAAAAATATCAATAAGTAAAAAAATTAAATAAATATTAGTAGACTTATGAGAGTAAAATGAAATTAATAATAGTAAAACAATATCACAATTGTCGTTAAACGAGGTTCAACAAGAAAAGGAACGACTAAAACAAGAGCGTAGTAATGTACAGTAGCGAAATGGCACTAGCGGCAATAACATATATATACGATCTTCATCAATTTGTTTAAGGCACAATGATACTCTCGAAAGAATCGATCAACAACATTACTTTAACAAAAAAAAAAGTTAAAACCTAAAACCGAGTATTATGAATCCTTATGTTCGACGGTTAATTGCATCTTCTGCTGTATCAAATCGAATCTCTCCATATACGAATCCAGATTGATGGCGCGCACACAAGATACGGATCCACCCGGTGCAGAAGACTGTCCAGCTTTTGGTTCCTTGCATGGAGGACTGCGACCGGACCAAGAGGCCGTCCAATGTTGCGGCCTTGCGTGGAAGGACTCCTGTATTCTGTATGGCTGAACAAACATGCTACTGTCTGACCCCACATCCTGGTGGCTTTCGTTGAACACTCTACGATCAACGGGGACGCTTTGCAGATTCCTTTGTTGCGGTGAAAAGTAAGCGCCGCTCCTACAACCGCTTCGCCACCTCCTCACAAGATACTGCATTCTACATATAGAGATCACCGCGTAACAAGCCACCCTAAAGAAATGTTAAGATTATTAACATTATTCAGGTTAATATGAAGTGATCTTACTTGAACCGCTGAATTCCTTTGGACGTTGAAGAGCGTTGGCGCGGGTACTTGGGCGTGTATTGGTTACCTTGATACGTCTCCAACAGATTTTTCAAGTACATTTTTTGGAATTGTAACGCCTTCTTGTAGCTCTCAGACCGTAGATATTTTCCAAAGAGATGATTGGCCTGTAAATAATTTATTTTTAAATGATTCAGGCGAAAATTAAATAGTAGATTCATACCCGTCCAACTGGATCATCGAATGGGAATTGATTCGTTTGCTGCGATTCTAATTCCTGTATTTTCAACTGCAGTTGCGTTCTTTCGTCTGTTAACGTATTCAAAGTATTGGTCATTGATTTGTTTTCTCTCATATACGAATTAACCAGATCGCCCAATTCCTAATAAAATACATATTTTTATGAGTTAAATTTAGAAATTAAAAAAAAATAGATGAATAATTACTTACCACCATTTTCGCCATGAATTCATCGGAGACTTTCGAAGATAATTCTATCTTTTTGCTTTTCTCCAAGTCGACTCGCTTTTTCATCTCTTCGGATAGATTTCGGATGACTAGGTTCAATTTGTCCGTTTCTTCTTTACTCTCTTGTTTTTCATCCTCTAATTCGGCCTATAAATATATTAATAATTAGTATTTCGTATTATTCTTTATGATTAATATTATTACCAGTAGCTGACGACTGTTTTCGATTTCTTTGTTTTTCTGATCCAAATCCATTTTAGTAGACATGTATTGCTGTTGCAAGTTTAATACATCTTCCTTATAGAGCTCTACTTCCTTTTCCAACTTCTCAATCTCTTTGCACTTCAAGTTTAAAACTTCCTTGGTGTATTTCAGGCTGGCCTGCGATTCGGCGACCACCTTGTTCAAAGACTTCATGTCCTTCTTCATTTTCTGATTCTCCTTCTTCAGCAGGGCAACTCCGTCCGGCAGAGAATAATACTGCGTTGGACCGGAGGCGCTACTCACGTTATCCGCCCTCTTCATCGCATTCAGCTCGATCTCCAATGCGGATCGTTTGAACTGTTCCTCCTTGATGAATTCGGCCATTTCTCGTTCGTTAGCTTTCGCCACTTCTAAACTCTGACGCATCTGCTCGATTATATTTGCACCTTCCACCTGCATCTGCGTAGCGCGCTTTCGTTCCTCCTCCAAGATGCTCTCAACCTTGTTTAGAGTTACCGCATTCATAGCCAATTTCTCCTCCAACGTCTTCACGTAAGCTTGGAACTTTTCCTTCCCGGCACACTGAGACGCTATTATTGCCTTCAGTTGTTCCGAGTCATCGATTTGGGAGTAGTCGAATGAGTTAAGGGCGTTTAATATAGAAAGATCCAATTCCGCGGAATAATCCAGTTGCTTCTGAACTTGATCAGTCAGTTCGTCCATATCGTTGCTTCCAAGAACGGCGCGCAAATTCTCGTTAATCTCTCGTTGCTCTTCCAGCTTTTGCCTCAAATCTAAGACGTTGCCGCTCTCCTTCATTTTCTCCTTGATCGTCACCAAGTTGACTTTCAAACTTTCCGAATCCGTGTGCATCTGATGGATGATTTTATCCTTCTCGCGCAAGTAATCTTGCAGATGAGTTATTTCATTTTGCAGATCCGCTACGTTCGTTCGCATTTTCACTATTTCCAAATCCTTCTGCGCCATCTCCTTGCGTTGCTTCATGGATTTCAGTTGAGTGTCGTTCTTCCTTTCACTTTCGTATTTGGTCAGTTCGCGCTGATAACGATTGGCAGACTCCTGCAGTACTTCCAACTCGCACTCACGATCGTACAAAAGATCATTTAATCTTTTGATTTCATCGCTCCTCTTGTGCAAATCCTCCTTCAAAGATTTATGTGCTTTCGTTAGTGCTTCTGAGCTTTCGGAGAGCCTCTTGCATTTCCCGAGCATCTCGGATTTGTCATGTTTGAGCGTTTTCAAATCTTCGCACAATTTCTGCTTTTCACTCAGCAGTACCTTTAATTCATTGTCTTTCTCTGCCTGGAGCGCTTTCAATGCATCGTTATTTTTTTCGATGTCTAGAATGGCCGTCTCCTTGTCATTTTTCAAAACTTTAATCGACTCGATTTCCTGAATCAACTCGTCAATTCCTTTATCCTTGTCATCGAGTTTCGTTTTAAATGTAACAATCTCTTCCTGCAAGATCTTCTCGTGGTCCTTCTTTTCTTTAGCCAATTTATAGTACATGTCATCTTTCCTTTTGTTATCTTCCAAAAGCAAAGCCTTGTCTTTTTCCAGCATTTCCAGCGTAGATTTAATTTCATCTAGCTGCAAGCGGAGTTCGTTCTCTTGACGCATGCTTTCCTCTTTCACACTCTTCAGCTGATCTTCAAAGTGAACGCGTTTTTGAATCTCAGTGGAATTAGGTTTCGGGAGTGGCGCCTCAATAGTGTAGTGGATGTTGGGTGATCCTATGCGCTCTATGCTGGACAGCTCCGGCACCAGATTGAAATTCGTAGTTTCCGAGGACAGTTCCAAGCTTGTGCACCGTGATTCCGCCTTTCTCATTGGATCAACGTACATATCGCTTTTATTTATCTTGTCAGAATTCATCGTCGAGTACAATTCGAGCTGCTTCTCAGTGTCCGACAACTTTATCTTGAGTCTATCGATATCCCTGTTTTTATCTGCTATTATGTTATCCACCAGGTTGGGCAGCAGTTGATTATTTTGGGCATCGCTCTCAATCTTGGCGCGAAGCAAATCGTTCTCTGATTTTAACTTGTTCATCTGGTGTTGAAGATCTGCTAAAACTTCTTCATCACTTATTTCCGATTCACGATCATGCAGCCGTTGTCGGGTTTCCTCGATTATCTTTTTCTGTTGCTTGATGGTACTTTCTTTAGAGTGTAGAGTGTCCATGAGGTGCTGAATCTCAGTTTCTAGCTCGTGAATTCTCATTTCCAATTTAGAATTGGTCTGTTTCTGACTTTGATCCGCTTGGATCCTCTGATCGTCTAAGCGAATTTGTAGCGAAGATATTAGCACCAATTGCTCCGAGAACTGCTCTTGCAATATGTTCTTCTCATTGTGAACCTCCTATAATTATAGTAAGTAGGTTAATTGGTGAATATTTGATCTATGCTTTAATACTTACATCGAAATCGGCTTTAAGCGAGTTGAACTGCATGTCCAAATCTTGTATCCTCTTGATGGCCATTTGCTCGGCCCTCGAATGTCTTATCAGCTTTTCCTTAAGTCTGGCCAGCTGCTGCAATGGAATGTCGCAGTCTTCCGCTGTCGATGTTGGAGTTTGAGGCCTGATTTGATCACGCGCCGACATTTCCTCGGAAGGAGAGCTGCACGTCGTCGATGCTAATTGCACGCACTCCAAGTCTCTGATACCCCTGTCCACGCCCAACTCGAAATCGTGCAACTAAAATAACTGTATTTAAGTACACAATATTTAGGGAACGCATAAATATTTTACCTGATGCTGAATGTGGTTCAAAACGCTTTTATTTCCAGCCAACTCGTTGGTTACTCTCAGTTTGTTGAGCTCCTCCTCCAGCTGCTCTATCTGCTGGTTTTTGACGTCCTCTCGATGATCAAGTAGGGAGGCCAACGACTCGTTGGTTTCCCTATGCTTCTCCACCAACTTCTTGTAAGCATCCGATAGTTCCGCCTCGGAAATCTCCTTTTCCTTCAGCTGAGTCTCCAAATGGACAATGATTTCGCGCAGTTCGAGCACCTTCTCTATGGCTTCATTTTTCTCGCAGTTTACAGTTTGCAGCTGTATCTCCTCTTGCTCAAGGTGCTTCGTAATCTCGCGCATCTGCAGATCCAAATGCTCCACCTACATCACAAAACAACATTATTCCATTAGTAAAATATCAATAAAAATGAATAGAAATCTTTCCACCCTGAAAAAATCACTTAGCTCAAATTATTTCTTACATCTTAAACAGTTTCGACTGGAATAGTTGTATTAATTTGTCGCAGTTTCGCGAAGGAATTTGAATTTTATGAACAATGCGGTCGAGACGAGAGGCTGCTCGAGAGGCGCGAGTTTTGATCCGGCGCGAGTTTCCTGAATCCACGCTACAGAAATAGCTTCTGACCGAAATAGAAAAGGCCCAAGAAAGAACGTGTATGTGTACAAACCGTATGCACTAAGTGGAGGATCTCTTTAATTGTCTTTGAATGAACGTCTCCCTTTCTTAGACTAAACAAACACTCCTTACTAAATAAGAGGGACTTCAAACCAAAAACTTTAAATATTTTAAAGGAATTTTAAAACATAAAACATTATTTTCCTAATATTGAACAAATTTTAAAAGTTCGAACTTTTTTAAGAATTTAAAATTGTAAACTTACCAGCCCTGAAAATATAAATTGAATTACACTAAACATTCTAAATATTTGCAAAAAGATATAGTGCCTACGAGTGCGTATTAGTAAGAAATTATAAATACAACTATAAAAGAGTTTGGACAAAATTAAATTGTTAACTTACAGTGGGGATGAGATTATCGTAAATGCGTTTGCAGCAGATATTCATGGTGTCCGTGCCCTGGTCCTAAGCAATGCACAACCAAAAACCCCAGCAGAAATGCAACACACGCAAATTGTGAATTGGTTAGGATGAATACAAAGTTAGCAAAAATATAAAATCAAAAAGTATTAGTGAATGGTGAATGGTGCGCAACACAACTGAACTTAATAAATGCGCTCATGTTAACTAAAGTTTAGTTTATTTTTTATGACTCTTTTACTGCGCAGGTACAGAAAAGTTGTTGTTTATCGAGCATTTAAAATTCAGTTGCGAATGTTGGTAAACAAGTTATTATAGGTAGTTAATGATCGTTTAAGTATTTGGTATTTCACCTCTTGGCATGTCCGCTCGTATGCAAGAAGATCCGTCTCTTTATCGCGCAACTGCGTCCTTAGACCTTCGATGTTCCTTTGGGCCTCGTCCCTTTCCTGTTCCCTTTCTGCGGCCTGCTCATCCAGAAATTGGTTCCGCTCACGTAACTTCTTGTTGGCCGCTTCCATCTTGTTATTATTATGAGTATGATTAGCAAAAAGCTCGAAATACATAATTGTTCTTATAAAGAACAAGATGATAATAGAGGAAAAAAGCGGAAAATATGAAAATGACATGAAATTAATTTCAAGCAAAACCATTTGGTAGTAGAAGTAGTGAATTTTGAGGAGCGAATTGCGAGTATATAAAAACGAAAAATAAATATGAACCGGGGTTATCGACTGGCGATAAGATACTGATGAGACGAGACTCACCTGCTGCAAGAAATCATCGCGCTGCGTTTTCTCCTCTTCCTGAAGCTTATCCCCGACCCGGAAGAGATCCTCGACGAGCTGCCACAGAGGACTGTCTTCTTTGGTCGATAATTCCATGGCCAAAGCTCTGGCCTTCTCGTGAAGCTCTGGTAAAGAGAGCTCCGTTACTAATGAAAGAAAAAACATAAAAATTAACACTGCAGACAAAAGCAATTATAACAATTACAGACCGTTTCCTCCTGTTCCCAATTTTTCATTTTCTCCGTAACCCTCGGAAACGATTTCCTTTCGATTGGATTCCACTAACTCTGTTATTTTTCCTTTGGCTTTAAGCAATTCCGCCTCGAGGACGTTGTTCTTAGCCAGAACCTGATCCAGCCTCGTCTCCAGGTCTCCGCGTTCCGACTCCAACCTCGAGTTCAACTCTTTAATCTTCTTTAAGTCATTCGTCAAATTGTATATTTTTCTCGTCAGATCTGCGACTCGCATCTCTAAAGATTCTTCACTAACTTCATCCTTCTTTTTAATTTGACTCAATACCAGAACTTCATTAGCATCCGACGCGAGCCTTTCCAAACATCCACTCAAGACACTTTCCAAAGCCTCTGATATACTCTCATCACTGGTCTTATCCAAAACTCCGCTTAAATCTGGAGTTATTCGAACGCGTTTCGACGTACTCGAAGACGCTGTATCGTCTAAGTTAATCTCCCCCAGATGAGTTATTTTATCCACCAAAGTGCTGTTCAATTCATCCTCGCATTGCGAACAATACGCCAATAAATCCTCGACAGTTTTCTTTAGATTAGCCGTCGACTTCTTCAGCGAGTTCCGTTCCTTGATCACATCTACATCGTCGGAATCCTTCAAGCTGCGTCTCCTGGCCCTCTCCATGGCCCCGTTGAACTTCCTGAGGTGTTCCTCCTTTAACCTGGAAATCTCTTCGTCGTGTGCAGTTTTCAGTTCGTCGATTTCCGCTTCGTATTTTTCTGTAAACTTTGTTTTGATTCCGAGAAGTTCGTCTGGCCAAACGGCGCCAACCGGATCAGCAGACAGCACCTAAGGAAACACGCATCATATACTCATACATGCTTCACCGGATATTCTCGTAACGAAATATGTTAGATATTGGATTTACCTCGATCTGATGAGTAAGATTTGACATGAAATCGTTGACCGCCAAGGCCGTTTGCTCCTTTACCCGAATCTCATAACTTTTCACGACATACCCGAGCTCATCATCCCCATTAGGCTATGTTATTGTTAAGACACAAACAATGAAAGGAAATAAAATAGATTAATAGAAACGTGCAGACATTGACAAAATCACAAAAGCATGCAATTTATTATTTTATAAATGATATATGATAATTAATATTAACATTATTATGATATACCAGATTAATATTACCCCTAAATATTAGCTAACATGTAGATGTTGAATTTAAAAACGATATAATTATTGAAATAAGTAAGCGTACTAAAAATGCCCGGATTACGTTGCAATTCCATTCCTACAAAAACCGGAGTAAATCAAATGTATGCTACATGAACCCCAACAACTAACTTTTAAGTTATCTGTGTTTAAGAAAACGCATATTTCTTTATAGTTTAATGAAAAGTACGACAATGAACATGAAGCAACATATATTTCTGAAGAACAATTTTAAATTATAATTAACATTGCTTAAGAACTATGACTTGCAGCTGTATTTTTTACTTAAGTTAGTTTATAATTCAATAACTATATGAAAATGTTTTCATTCAAATTATTGGATTTCAGTTGAAACATTTCCACTGTTTCTTTTTATCACTTTACTGTTTAATGTTTGTAAGATTTAAATTAAAACCCATCAAAAGTTTCATAAACAATACTATAATTTGTACATTCCATTTCATTCCCGAATTTGTATTTTAGGACGAGACAGGCCGCATATATAAAACAGGGACACATGGTCTCAGTCTCTTAGTAGTCTAGGCGAGTGACCATCAGCCTTATTATGAATTGGCGAATGAAACAGGAGTATTTCGAGAACTACCAACAAATGTTGTCTTACGTTACACAAAAAATAACCAAATATTAATTTCATAACATTCAAATAAAACAAACACAAAACGTGTAACAATTTATTTCAATAACAATAAAATCAAAATTTAATAATCGACTACTGGTAATTCATAACACTAGATTTTGTTTGGTTTTCATTGTGGCCTAGCTTGCGCCGGGCACTCAAAAAATTGAGATTAGACTCATTTGAGTTGTTCCCCTCCACGGAAATCTTTAGTAAAAGGCGAAAGATTTATTCGCTTTGAAGGGAAACCAGAGTACAGAAATAATTCCATTTTGAGCTTATAGACCTTCGGTAATACCAAGACTACATCATAGACTTATCAAGAGCGCCATCTGTTGGTAGTTACGTATTTATCCAAAATTTATCAAATTTCTCTCTACTTATCTCAATAATTACGAAATTTAAAGTGTTATTATTTTGTTAATGACATTAACGTAATTAATTATATTGCAATAATTCAACCTTGCTGATTATAAAAGTCAAATAAATTATCATTTGTTAATTTCAGTCTATAGACCAAAATTTTCACTGATATTGATTGAAGAAGAAATAATATCGTTTAACGGTAATAAACAGAATAATTTAAATTGAAACTTACCTCTTGAACTGTGGTTATTGTTGCTCTGGTAGTTTCATCCAATTCTTTTCGCAAAGATTCGCACCTCTCCTCGTATGCCTTCAATCTACCCTCGCAGTCCAATTTGAGTAAAGCTACGAGTTTGTCGATCTCGTCGCGGATGCCATCGTAATCTTGAGCGGAGATAGTGATAAGATCGTATTTACTAAGAGCCTCCGACGCTCTGTCCAGCTGCCTCTTCAGTTCGAACAAGTTCCCCTTTGCGCAGACCAACTCTTTACCAGCATCTCCTCCAGCGTAAATCAGATCTGAAGCGAGTTCCGGCTCAGACCCGGTGCTGCAATTCGATAGCTTCCTGCTATGCTGACTGAAAATCTCGTCCGAGTAATTCTTCTCCATATCGGCGCACTTCTTCTCATAGTACATCCGAAGCTCCTCCATCTCTTTCAGATGCTTAGCGTCCAACTCCTCCTTCATCGTCCGTACATCAATGGAGCCGCTCTTCACGTTTCCCAATAATTCGCGTAACTTCTTCACCTCCCCCACATACTCATCCTTCTCAGTCTCATGGTTTTCCTTAATAATCCTAATCTCATCATCGAGCTGCCTACCATTCGTCTTCTTAATTTCCAGAATTATCTCTCTCAAAAGGTTAATTTGATGCGGCTGCAATGTGGATTCCAGCTCTTTGTACATCTCTCCCTGTGCACCACTGACATTGTCTTTCTTCTCATCAGAGCGTTGACTTTTGAACTTCTCATACAGATTCTTAATATCGTCGCGCAAATTGTCAATTTCCTTTTTGTAATTCTCACAAATCCCCTCCTGTTCCTTCTCTTTACTTATCTTCATCTCCAGTGTATCCATTAAATCCTTAATAACTAATTCCCTCTGCTTTAAAGCCGTTTCAAATTGAATCTGCAATATAAAACATTAAAAAAAAAACAATAACCACAATTGAAATTCTCACTTTGTCCACTTCATTCTGATCTTTGTATTCAGTTAATGTGTCCATCTCCTCAGCACTAACAGTGCTCTGGTTGCTAACAACCTGCTTTTGCATTGAGCCTTTATTTAAATACTCCTTGATACTCCCATCCCCTAAACTGAATGCCTCAAATATATTGAGGCTGGCTTCAATTGAGTCACATGAATCACTCTTGAGCTTTTCGCTTTCAGATCGGAAACCAAATATGATTTCTTGCAAGAGATCCCTTATGTTTTGATTGGTTGAATTTGTGATGGAATCTGAGGGTGGTGATGATGGATTGTTTTCTTCTGATAAATTTGTTTCGCTTATGTGATGCAGGGCTATGTTTGAGATCTCCACTTCATGCAGGGAACGGTCATTCTCTATGCTGTTCACACTTGAAAGGTGCTCTAATACAAAAATAATTATAAGTGAGTAGAAAGTTGGCATGCATTTATAATTTTTCTTTCCACTCACCTGATATGCTGCTACCAGCAGATACTGGTCTGTCCTCTACTGATCTCTTGTTATTACCCTCTGGTAAGAGCATAGGACTGAGTGTTAGGGAAGAGTCAGTGCTGCATGAAGGAGTGCTATTTTCGGACACTGCCTTAGCACCCTTATCTCTTTCCTTATGGTACATATTTAGCTATATATAGAACGTCTTCACTTATATATATATATATATGAATGTGTGTAAAAAAGGCATTTATTTCAGAACATTACTGCAATCAAGTCTTCAATTGAAATGAGGTTCTTTTATATACCATAAACCTTGTTTTCTTGTCCTCACTTCCTAAAAATTGAACACCTACACACTCTTGACATTTTACGCGTTAACAACAAACAGGCTATATAAATAATTGCAGAAAATCAACAACACAAATTTCTTTTTAAAAAATAAAATGCAATCAATTCTACAATAAAACAAAACCACTTGAAAATGTATCCCTCTATAGTTGCATCACTGACTTATTTATGTTCATTGGCAGTTACCATAACAACATTATGAATATTGAGTTGCCTATATATTCCAAAAAGATTTATTTTTAGGCCCAACAGTTTATTGAAGACTAGCTGTATTTTTAAAGAACTGGATAGAAACATTTATTTAATATAAATAAATCAATGTATATTTTAAATAATGTTAACATAACAAAATAAATATTTTAAAATTATCAGTCAATGCCATTGAAGAGATTGTCCAAATCATCATCATTCTTATATTAGTCGGCAGATCTCCTTAGGATTGGACGAATCAATGCATATTTTAAATAATTTAAACATTATATATATATTTTAAAATTAACAGTCAATATCGTTGAAGAGATCGTCCAAATCATCATCCAACATGTGCTCTTCCAAAGTTCTATTTGCATCATTTTTAGGCTGTTCACTTCTGGTACTAGTTGACAGATCTCTTTGGGTTTGGAAATTCATAAATATATCTATGTCCTCGTCCAGCATATCACATACAGTTTTCACAGTCTTCTTATCTTGAGTTTTATAATAACTAGAGATATCTAAAGTGTTACATCTAGTAAGGCTGTTGTTCAAATTTGTAGCTATTTGACCATCTGTGGCAGGTTTCTTCTGATTCTTCACGTTCACATCCTTATAAGATTCTGACATTAATCCAATTTCATTTAACGTTTTCTGCTTGTTTTGGAGCAGCGGCCAAATTGAATCATCTGATGTTCCCGGTGCTAACAAATACTGAATGGTAACATGCCCTTCCTGTCCGATACGATGAGCTCGTGACTCAGCCTGACTCAAAATCTGCAAAGCAACATAAAAGTTATTGATTCACTAATTAATTGATCAACTTACACTTGGATTCCAGTGAAGCTCTGCAAATAGAACCAATTGGGCAGCTGTTAAAGTAATCCCCGCGTTTGCAGCGGTTATAGATAAAACGGCGCAAGTGATGTCATTAAATTGGAATTGATCCACCAAATACTTTCGTTGATCACAGGACGTGTTGCCATCAATTCTAATGTAGTTCTTGTTCTTCTTAACTAATACTTTCTCGATGGCATTCAGCATTACTTGGTGATGGGCAAAAACCAGAAACTTCTTGTTGGTTTCCAAGACTTGCATAATGTAGGAACTGAAAAATAATAAATGTTACTAAGGAATTTTAATATAATGATCGAAAGCTTACCATACGGAAGGCACCTTTATTTTCGCCGTTTCGGCGAAGAACGTTAGCAACGCAGCGTGCTTTTCTTTCTTTACGTTGGCGTATTTCGTGGCCAGCGACATCAAACAATTCTGATCTTCTTGACTGAACTGCGATAGCTGCACATCCAGAGTGATCACCTCCTGCGTTTTATTTGGTAGAGACTTTAGCACTTCTTCCTTCGTCCTCCTGATCATGAATTTCTTGGCTAGTATGATTTCCAGCTCTTGTAGGTTGCTCTGCCCGGAGGCATCCCAACCGAAGCTGGTCTTTTTGCCATCACAATACCTCGAACTGAATTCGTAAAACGTTCCGAAGAACTTTCCATCTATCAGAGATAATTGAGAAAAGAGTTCGCTTGGTCTAGACAACGCCGGAGTTCCGGTGAGCAAAATCACTCGTTTTGCTTTTTTGCAGACATCTATGGCGGCTTTCGTGCATTTAGCTTTAAAGTTTTTGAGAATGTGTGACTCATCTATAATAATCACACCGAAATTCCTTTTCAACAATTTATCAGAACATCGAGTGAGCAAATCGTGGCTGACTATTAGAATTAAAGCTTTATCAATGAAATCTTTGCCGGACGTCATGTATTGAACGCTCATCACAGGTACTGAAGTAAGGTATTTGTGGATTGTTTCCTCCCAAACATTCCTTCAATAAAAAGCGTTATTATTTGAGTATAATTGTATACAAATTAGAATTACCTCATAGACGCTGTAGTCACAATGAGCATAGGCCAATCTGGTTTATAGTAGCTGGCAATTCCGAGGGCTTGAAAAGTCTTCCCAAGACCCATATCATCAGCTATCATACATCTACCATTCTTGCTAATTCCAAAACTAAAAAATATCTATTATTAGTAATTCCTTTAAGAAGCAAACATTTTTTTTAAATACAAACCTAACTCCTTCTTCCTGGAAAGGCATTAAAGCATTGAGAAGTTTATTATCAATACAACTTAAATCATATAAATTATTTTCACTTTTCTGCCAGCAAACTTTCAATGCATATATTGGCAATTTATCAACAACAACGTCAGGTTTAATAAGTGAAAATTTCTTTAACAAACTTTCATAGTCTGTGATATTAAAATTCCAAATTTTGCTCTGAGGATCTAAAAATTAACAATAAAATTAACTTTTCAATAGTTTAAAAAAAATACTACTTACCATAGAACCTTGTTGGAAGTGTTTTCATTATATCAATTGCAGCTTGATTGAAGCCAGATAATGTTACAGCAAATTTGTTTGAACTTATCAAAGTCAGTTTAGCTGTAGTTTCTTTATTTTCCAAACCGTAGGGTTTCTCCACACTTACTGCTGGTTTTTCATATGGTTTGTAATACATCTGCTTCCTTGATTGCTGTACACTATTGTCCTTCATTTTAAAATAGTTTGAATTACTATTTGTATGTGGAATAACATTTTGGTTCACTTTTTTGGAAGCCAATTTTCGCAAAGCCTCCGCTCGTTTCGCCTGTATCTGTTCAACCGTGCAGTTCATATTGTGTAAAATATAGTAAACAGAACAAGATTTAGGTTATTATACTTTTTACTGTCAGATCAGATGTTGTCAGTGGCCAGTGGCAGGCAGGGTCAGTCAGGGTTGGTTCTTGGATCTGCGTTAAGTCTCCTCCTAGGTTTCAGTGATGCGTGTCTTGTTGGTAGCATAGCTTGTCTTTAGAGCGCCACCTGTCCCAGCGTATGAGTGTTCCGGAGTATACATATTTGTAACACGAGCTGTTAATATAAAGATCCATAATAAAGTTGTACTGCCCACAGTTGTCGAAAAAAATGTTATTTTTAACAGAATCATTGATATTTATTTTAAAGGCCATTAAAACACACCTCTAAAAGTATTTTAGAATGGAATGTTATAGAGTTTTTGCGCATTACTTATTCAATAGTTTATTACATAGACATCTTGCGTATACTGACGTACGTTTGGTGATCTATCTTATTTATCTCATTTTTTTATTTACAGCTAGAATTATTTTAGAAAACCAGACTTATTTCTTTGAATTTTAGATGAAAACTATGAAAATAGAAGTAATTTAAATAAAATGAAGAGTTTCATTGGAACTGAATATTTCAGATTAAATTTAAGAAAAGTATGCTTCTTATTTTATATTTTATTGGTATAATAAATAAGAAACGCTCGTATTTATTTTACATTTTTAGTTGGAAGTGATTGAATGTAATTTAAATACAATTAGGATATACATAGCAAAACGATTTTACACATTAAATTAAGAAAATTCATTTTTCATTAATAAAAAAAACATATTTATTTCTTTGTAATTTTAGACGAAAATCATTGAAATGGAAGTAATTTAAATAATATTAATAAATGCAATGCATATTACTGATTGAATTAAAGATGAAAGAAAAAAAACTTTACATTTTCTTATTCAATTTTAATTTTTAACTAATTAAGAAATAGTCGTTATATCCACGATATTCATTGTTCCTTGTCTTGCAATTTTCAACAAATCTTATCATTTATCTCCATTGAAAACGCTTTTTATAGCAATGGTATTTGAATTACTCAAAATGCACATATTATTGGTACGTTCAGGTGATTCATTGTTACATTTTTTGGCAGGTGTTTATTGCGATGCAAACAAAGAAAGTGTTGTGCGAGTTGCGCAACGTTTCGTTCGGCGTGAAACAATTTTTGTTTTAATGAGAAGGAACAAAGAAAAGCGCCGCCCATTGTTTCACTCTTACTTAACGTACATATTTTTTTTATGTAACAAAATCATGATCTCGTGCATCCTCGCCAAATTGCACATAGTGTTTCAGATTTTTTGGACTTTTACACGAAGTGTTGTTTTGTTTTTGTTGTTGTCATCAATCGAAGGAATAGAAATATTTTTTCCCACGAGAGAAAAATAAATAATGTGCGGACACATCTCTCGGTTCCGTTCAATCCGCAGGACGGATACGGCGAGCAGGAAACGCACGATTAAATTAGCTATTTTGTATCAACGCATCGAGAATGCTGTGCTTTTCACTTTTGTTTTCTCCTCCTTCTCCAATCAGGAATCAGCGAAAAAAATGAAACATAGGTAAACGTTTCACGAATTAATGTTGTTGCTCTTCGCAATCTACTGAACATTGAAAGTTTTTGGAATAATAATTTCAATGAATAATAAATGTTTCGACGATTTAAGTATTTAATTGAAACGTAATTTCTTTCAATTTGTAATTCAATTGAAACGAAAAGTGCTCATTAGAACTTAGAACTCATTTCGATTTAAGTATTTTAAAAAAAGTATATATTTATCAATACACACATTAAATTTTTACTCAAACTTAATAATATATTTTTTTGTTTCTACTCATGAAATGCTCCTTATTTTGGATGCATTTTTTTTTTCTTAAATACAATTACATTGATATGACCTTCGGAGAAGAAACTGTATGACCCCATCCATGTCTGCAAAACCATCCAAGCTAAATTAGTTCCAATGAGAAGTGAACAAAAAAAAACAAATGGAACCCGCAGAAAAGTTATAAATTTAACCTTGACCATAAATTTATTAACTTAAAGCAATATAAACGTTTGAATAATTATCAACGCTCTTGAAGAAAAAGCATTCCAAGACATCCTCGACTAAAAATAATAAACTAAGAAAGAAATACAATTTTCTATCATTACTAATTAATTAATTGAACGGAAACATATTGTCGTAATTTATTTTCCATTTATTAACATTTACATTATATAGAACTAGTTTAAGTAATTTCACTTTCTATGTAGTTTACTAACGAGATGGGATCGTCGAAAGCGCAAACACAGAAATCGACTATTCACAAACCAAACAAGTAGCAATCGCGTTTTTGTTTTGCAGAAAAAATGAAATGAATTCGTTGTCAATTCATTATTTCACGTCGATTAGTCGAGAAATAAGGTCATGTGAATTAGAATCGAAAGTTCATATTTTGTCTGCATGGAAATATGGAACGAGTGTTGAATTTACATAGAACCAGTTATTTTTCGTTTGCTAATGTCGCAAAGCACCAATTTCATGCATACGGAAATATAAATAAACGTTATTTAGCATTTTAGGTTTATAAGTCAACTTAATTATTTAAAGAAATAATTTCCTTCACGTTTAATTTGTTGTCTTAGTTTATTTATTTACTTTAATTACGAAACAAATTGAAACTAAGAGCGATTATTGTTATTTATTGCATAGTAGAAGGTATAATAATAAAACAATATTGAAAAATCTTTTTAATTTAAAATTTGAAGGGGTGTATACAGCTGTGTATAGAGGGTGGAGTAAGAGTGGTACTATCTAAAGCAGAAAATACTGGCAATAATTTCTATAAATATAATTGCACAACACTCTCACTTTTTAAATCTTATCGACAAAGTGCTTTTTTGTATGCTTAAGAACCTATATATAAAATTTGCAATATCTGAATAATTTTTTGCTAACTTATAATAAAGTATGTGTAATGTGTTAAATAACTGATGAGTTTGTTTTTCATTATAAACACGACACTATAGAGCAAGTAATTTGAATAGTAAATATTATTGACCAAACCTGGTAAAAATAAATACTGCAATAAAGTTATACCTCAGTGTAATGCATAAAATAAAGAAAAAAATGCTGTCATTGCCAATCTACCAACACATAATTATCGTAAGTACGCAGCCTTCGAGAGTGGTTATTACTTCCCCAAATAGAGGAAGCGTATTATTACAACCATTAGTTAAACCGTATAAACTGTTCTTCTGCGTAGCTGTATTCGAAGAACTGATCATCCCCTGAATCTTCTTCATCTGCATAACAGTATTAAATGCTACTTTTTTTTAGAAAATAATGTAAACATAGCAAAACCTAAACTTGATACTATTCCATGAGATCAAAGTTGGTCTAGTTGATTTCTCAGTAAAAATATTGTATTAAACAATGAATGTACTAAAATATATGAATGTTTAAAATTCGAAAAATCTTCTTCACAACACATAACTACGAGATAAATTCCATCCAGGACACGACAATAAAATATAATTTTTAAATAATAATAATTCATATCTGATATATACATTGTTTCAGATAAAGATGGAAGACATTCAACATTCAAGAGAATTAGTGCTATTATTGAGTAGTAATTTACCTCTTTTACATGACTGACATTACTAAACTAACTATATATAAAGATAGCAATATTCGCTGATAATACAGAAATATTAGCATCGAATGAGAAGCCAGTAGTATTTGAATATATGTAGTTAAATTCAGACAAGTTACAAGAACGGTAAAAAAAAGAAGAATTAAATAAGTGCATATCACATTCTCATGAAAAAATACTTTCCCAATAGTTTGGACTAAATCGACAATATCTTGTTGTGTCCCAGGTATGGAATCATGGATACCGTGGAATAATATCTGGTGTTGTCGTTGATGAGTCTTAGTGGTTTGAATTAAGTAAATTCAATTGGTTTTATAATAACTTTATTACTTAATAGTAAGCGAGTCTTAAACAAGACTGAGTAATTCGTTTGAGAATCTACTGAGACTAATTCTATATACATTTTCTATTTAGGAAGTTAATTATTATTAATCAAGGGGTGGAAGTTGTGATTGGCAGTAGGACTTTGTTTATATTTGATGATTGAACGTTACCACTGAATTCGGCTTGGGTGGTTTGTTTACAATATGACCGGCCCGAATTCCTTACAGTTGTTTATATGAAGAAATGCATCGATTAGGAATCTTCGAATCAATCCCTTGGCACTTATATATTTGTTTATATAAAAAGACGACTAAGACTAAGACACTTGATATGCGTCTACGTGAGAAACTCTTTGTGCGATCTCTTATACATTGATTGTTTATATAATATAATAACATTAATAATAATAATAATGGTTGGACACAGCAATCTGCACATATTAATGATAGTTAATTATTTATGGTATGTATCTGAACAGAAGCCTTACCTGGAATGACCACAATCAGACTAAGAGGGAACAATTGGAAATAAACTTTAATAATTTATATTGGGTAAAGGTAAAAATTATCAGTGGGGAATATTAGTATATTAGAAGGTAATTTCGAAAACAGTATATGGCATCCAATTGTCGGATATAGTTAATAAGTCAAAGATATACATTATAGTTAGTATAAAGATATAAACCACAACGTGGTTTATCACAGGCAACAACATTGATAAATGTATATAGATTTATTTCAGGATACAACACCAGCGTTTAGTAGCAGTATGGAAATACACAGCAATGTTTTGGCTTTTGACCTGCTTCATAAAAGCTTAACAATAAATAAACTTATAAATCGCTATATTTAGTATTTACTTTCAAGCAAATGAATGTTCATGTTTATAATAATGGCAAATCGAGTACTGGCAAATGTACTTATTATTTAATAATAAAAACATATTCACCGACGATACTATCGTAACTTCGCATGCTTCCTTCCTTCTAACTCCAATCGAAAACTTTTAAAACTTCTAATTCCCTACCACCGTATTATCCTCTCCCCCATATTACTTTTGGTACCCTTCCTGTGTACCCGTTTCTTCTGTGAAATATCTATGAATCCTGCTTGATCCAAAACAGAACCTTAACTCCTCTTCAAAAGAATTCAAGTCTAAAAAAACAAGATCTCCCCATTTCCGATCCCTAACATTCCGTAGTTCTGAAATATGCATCAAATGTAAAATATTCTTCTGTAAATCCATCCATTTGCTCCTTCTCTGCAATGCAGGAACCCTGTTCTGAAAAGTCTCTCCATATCCGTACATTCCTCCCTTCGTATCCTCACCAGGATGTGCTATCCAAACAACCCGCTCCATAACACTCCGAATGACCTATACTCCAAAACCAAAATTATTCCTCGAGGTATCTACTTCTCCCTTAAATTTATCTCAAAATATCCCTAAACTAATATATATTGTCCCTATAATTATATTCTTTGCCTTTCCCAGAGGTTGTTTTTTTTATTTGGAATTTCATTCAGTTATCATTTAGTTTCTATATTAATTGTCTTTATTTAAGTACCATATTTCATTGTAATATTCATGAGGCGGAAATACCAAGGTCTATAGCTAAAGGCTGGCCAGAGAGCCTTTAGTTATTATATAATCAATTTGTTATTATATATTAAATAATAAATAAAAATGAGTCCAGATAACGTAAATATTTGAAAATAATTTATTTAATAATCAAAATTTGTAATTTTCATAATTTGTGAAAATATCTCAATTTATCTTCAAATATCTGTTATTCTTAAGTGATGAAGCAGCTCCATTTTGATCTTTCAATTAGTCATCTAACAATTAAACAATTGCTTACATAATTGTTCATTTTTAATA
The DNA here is from genome assembly GCA_018845635.1 of Nicrophorus orbicollis. NCBI lineage: Eukaryota > Metazoa > Arthropoda > Insecta > Coleoptera > Silphidae > Nicrophorus > Nicrophorus orbicollis. The sequence continues at coordinate 374,774 of JAFMTC010000210.1, forward strand.
ATCGAGATGGCTGTTTTGCTTGAAGAATAAGTTATTTGTGAAATAATTAGTAACATGTAATAATTGATAAAACTTATAAATTGTTAGATAAAAGTTTTCAGTTTGTCGGGAAACGAATGATGTCATTCAGGAGCTGCAATTTGCGATTGCTGTCTGTTTATATACATTTTTTTTATTATTATTTTCTCTGTTGTTGAATTCGAAAAGCGTGCTGTCCTTCACGAGAACATCATCATCCTGCTGCATCGAGTTGGCGTCGCATTGTGCGCGTTCCCCGTGGTTCAGTTCTTTGTTCAACGGCGAGAATGCATTAGCATTTCGGACCGAACAGCACACATGTTCCCACTTCGTATGGGTGCAGCAAGAACCAACCACCACCACTATCAACTTCTTCTTCATCCTTCTCCTTCTTCGTTGTAGCGGCTACCGGTGGTACCCTTCTGGAGGCCGAAGAGAACGAGCGCTCTCGGCAGACGCACGCGTTCCGTCGGGCTCAGCATTTCACAGCAGTCACAAAACGCGGCTCGGCTCCCGAGGACCTCATCTATCTCTCTCTCTCCCCTGCTGAGCAGACACATTCTTCACGCGTGTGCGATTCGAATGTGCTAAGATTTGCAAATGTGTGTATCGACTGTGCAACCGACAACAAAAGAAAGTGTTCTCCGCATTTACAATTAGATCGCATTTACTGTATCATCTCCAACAACAACAGCAAAGAAGTAGCAGACGAAGAGATCACAGACTCATCTTCGACCGTACATGGATTTTAAGTAGTTTGGTGTAGCCACACAGTCATTTGCTTCTTCTCAAACTTCGGTGAGTTTCATTCCAGACAAAAATTCTTAGGGCGTGCGTCAGTTCGAAACCCAACATATCTTCTCGCTTCTTATCTTATCTGCACCGAAAGATGAACGCAATATCTTCACATGTCTTCTCACACGTTTTACAGCAAACTTATACCATTCATTATTTATTACCACTTAAAAGTGACCCAGCTTTGAATACTATACAATCTCCACATACTGTTTACACCCATAAATAAAACTATCATTAAAAACACACCTTAACGTAATTCCAACGAATTTGTAATCTTAATCTCAATGAAAAACGACATATTTACACGTTTGTTACGCAAACCAACATTTATTTACTTTTCGAATATATAGCATTACAGTAATTCAATTTTATATTGACGATTGTTTATTTTATATTAACTGTTGACAATCGTACACGAAATTGTTTACTTAAAAATCACTTAAATCAATTAAAAACAAATACTTTCAATTCTCAAAAATTACTTCACAAATTCCATTAAACTAATTAAAAATTATACAGTATTAAATAAAACTCTTAATTCAAATGTATAAATCCAGAATTTAATTAAGAAATAAGCAAAATCTATTGAAAATGTTAAGTTTTATTTACCAGCTCACCGCATTTCGTTATTTTTAGATGTTTCTTATCTTAGAATCCTTCAAAACTTGTATTGTTTAAAGTTTATGCAATATTTAATAAATTAAAGCAACTTAATTAATAAATCTAAAAGAATTCAAGTAGAAAATATTAAAAAGTGTAACTAAATTTGGTCCATCTTTTATTTATTTTTAAATTAGTTGAGCAATTTAAAAAATATGACTTTCATTTTACTCATAAATTTCATAAGCCACTCGATTCTTACAATAAATTAATGTATAATTTATACAGCATACTTTTGATTCGGTCATTTATCAATAAATTTCTACAAATTAAATTATCAAATCTTTTTCGCTCCGCAACGAATCGAATTTTCCACCCAATTCACCGCGAAGGACCTCGGTCCTACCACAACATCCTGAAACGTGTCGAAACTTTACAGTCGAAGGTCTTCCAAACACTTTTGCATCTTCACGATTATAATTAAAACAATTGAAAACACAACAGAGATTACGTAATGCCTGAATATTTATGCGTTTATCAAATGTTCGATTTGTATTTTTTCTTTCGTGAAAAGGTCAAAAAATTGACATATTCGTTTCAGTTACGGATTACGTCATTTCCAAAATAAATAAAAAACAAAAATATATTTATTACCCTCTTGATCTATACTTTATCATTGATAAAATATACTTTTTATTAAAGCTGATTTTATAAATATTCAATCATTCTTTATTTCAATTTTATATGAAGTTTCGTATTGTTATGTTAAATTATATAATAAACAAATATTAACAAAAAAAATAAAGAAGAACTTTTTAGAAAATTTAAATTAATTAATAAAATTCTTTCAAACCATAAATATTTCACACATATTTTTTTTTACCTACTTTGAGTTATTTTTAAATATATCTTTATCGTTTACAACAATATATGATAATAATGAAATTAGTTCCCAAAAGTAATCAAGAATTTCTTAATGATTTTCGGATTAATTATGAGCGCTTTTTCGAACAGCAATTTTAATGCTATTATGTAAACAAACAAGCAGACTAAATAATATTTACATGCTTTTTATAGTTAATAAAAAAAATGTAATTAGTGTTTGAATGTATTTTTTTTTGTTCGTGAAGGTCACGACTGTCGAGGTTTTCTAAGATTAATGAACACTACGCATTAAGATCGACATTGAATTTCGGTAATAATAGCAGGAAGTGATCCAAAAGATTGATGTGAAATTATCCTGTTGATTACACGTATCTTCAATTACTCTTTTTCTTCCTTTTCGTAATCGTAAACAGGAAGGACCATAAATTTGTCGATTAATGCGCGCACCAAAATTATCAGTTTTTATTGCATCATAAAATGAGTTGTAATCAACAAAATTTTGAACAATGCGTTCATTAAATAAGTGGATCAGTTACTGTAAATTAATTTGGTGTACTGTTATGAAACGAGAGTGCAGAAAACGGATAAGATAAGGTGTAGAATGTGTCCGTTCGGGCGTCTTTTGTGGGAGTGCTGCTAATAAATTTCGCCTTGGCAAAAAGCCGGCGAACGCACCTTTCTAAAATCTTGTTCTCTATACGAGAGCATTATGAAATTATCGATGCAATAATCCGATTGCGCACTTCTACTTCGTACTAACAGAAACTCGTGATTTCGTGCGAAACAACGCAGCAAATGCATACTGTTATATGAGGAAAAAACAACCAAAAATACTTGAAATTTGATAGAATGCATTCATAATACACTGGTATCTCGACATACGTGTTTAATATATGTCAAATTGCTCGTATCTCAAAGCAATCTCAAAGAAACTGTTGATGTCGTGTGCAGCGGTGTAGTGTGCAATTCCTCGTATCTCAAATCTTCCTCTCATCTCAAAGCAAAATATCGCTCGCTCAGCGGCTCGTATCTCAAAACACTCGTATATTAGGGTACTCGTAAATCGAGGTACCAATAACTAATCTCCAGTGGTTCAGTCTTTAATAGCAATTGAAATAATCGAACAAAAGAGTAGAAACATGTAGACGAAATAAAAACTTTTTTTTTGCAATTCAAAATATAAATGTATTTAATAGTTCCAAAGTTTCTTAGAAGGCTCGTAGAAAGTTTAATAATATCTTGCTGTTGAAGGAGTATCGTTGCACTCATGGATGAATTAAGAGATGAAGGAATTCTTTGGGACAATGGTCAATTAATTTTTATTGAACGAGAATCACGCACGAAACGATCAGACTGAATACAGGATTGATGCTCATTATTCGTGTAATTGTTATTCCATATCTGGGACAAGCAACAATAATAACAATAATAAAACAACCGAACGCAACGCGAGAGAACAAAAACAAAAGTAGCAAACGGCATCAGGCAACAACAACAACAACAGTTAATTTCTGATTTTATTTCCGTTAGTTGCGAATCGCTCAGCATCTGCCGTTCCCAAACAGAAAATTGCTAATCAAAAATATAATAAATTATTATGAAACGTTGTTCGTTAACTGTAATTTGATGAAAAAAAACACAGATTGGCGAAAATTGCAGTTATTACTTTGTCTAAGATGGACATTTTAATTAGTTTTTTTCTGATTACTTTGAAGATTATTGCATTCCTTATAGATGCAGTTTCGAAGTGCATATTTAGAGATTATAATATCATACATAATTTTCTTTAAACAAACTAAAAGATGAATGGATTTTATTTATATTTTCAGTAATATTATACAATTTTTGATGGTGCATTATAAGAAAATAATACATTTTATAAATAATTCATTAAATTCGTTTCATTCTCTGTAATTTTATATTCCATATGAATATTCATTGCGTGTTCTACCATTTGATAAAAATCTAAGCTCATTGCGTTTCTCGACATTTCTTCGCATTTCATCAACACAATGTTGACAATAAATTTATTTTAGACTACTGATTTAACTATATTTATTAATTTCTATATAGTTTTACCTTCAATAAGCTCATAAAATTTTGTACTTTGCAATAATAAAATATAATTTGTTGAAACCAAACATAATAATAATGTAAAAAGAAAAGGCTGGCCAAAGGGCTATCGACCATTGGTCTTTCCGCCAATTGTGCTTTGAAAATAAATAAAAACGTTATTTTTTGGATGGTCAATAATTTAATAAGTAATTGCAAGAAATGCATGCTTTACAAGTATTCAAATTCGATTAATTTATTGATAAAATATTTCAATTTAATATTTGTGTTCAGTATGTATTGTATCATTTTAAGTTTTTGAGAAATACACCAAAAATGTATTGATTACTTTTTCGAAATTTTACATTTGTAGAGTGAAATATCCGAAAACAATAAATTTCAAATCTTTACAAATAATGTCATTTTCCTGTAAACAGTTTTAGCTTTAGTTTGCACGTCATTAATTATTTTTACTATTGTTAGTTTGATAAAAATATATAAACATGAAAGATGTTATTTTCTAATTTCGATAAAACTACAATGTTCAAAGTAAAACACCCGACTTACAAACTAGTTAAGTGCCTAATGGTAAGTTCGTAAGTCAGGGGAATTAAATCTTACCCCACTTTATTTCATCTTTTTTACTTCTATATGTTTGATTCCGTATTAATGACTGCATAAATTTGATAAAATAGATTAAAATAAACAAAATACTTACCTTTTTGAAAACTGAAATAAATAAATGAAACAAAACAGATAGTACATTTAACAAAAATATTATATTTTATTAAAGAAATTATAAATTTTTGTTTGAACAGTTAATTTTGAAGTAAACTTGTTGGATTTACCAATTCCAGGAACATTCTTTCTTTGACAAAGAGGAAAAACGTTGAAAGAAAATTTGACCCACAATTGCATGTTTTTAACGTTTAAAATCATTCAAAACAATTGTAAAATTTTAGAATTGTTTTCGTAAGTATGGGTGTTGGTAAGTTGGGGAATACCAGTATATAGTTTTAGCTTTAGGTTACTTGTTTTAAATCATTTTTACCATTATTACTTTGATAGAAATAAATACAAATCTTTTTCAAGGTCTCTTAACTTTTTAATTAGAATTAAACTACAAGGTTTACAAGTATTAAAATTGGGTAATTTTGTTTCATAGAAACTTGTCTCTAGTATACAAATCCATTGATACGTTTGCAACATTTCCGTCCTCAATTTTTTTGAATCTCAAAAGAATTCGGCGTTTTGCATTGGGTCCCACAATGAGTTAGGTAAGGTAAAAGTTTCGCTTTGTTCTCTTCATTTGTCTTGCTCTTGGCCGAAGATGTTTCTGTGTCTGCATTGTGCGCATTTCTTCAATTATCGGAAGCGATTTCCACTCGTCGTTTCACACGATCCAAAAGCACAGACTCTGGTAGACTCAGACACCGTTTATGCATTTCTCTCGTCGTCGACCGCATCGATTAGCATATCCACTCAATCCGGTACGAGTGCATTAATTACGTAATAGCAATTCGCCCCATTTGCATACCCGCTGCAGGAACGCAGCCAGATCTAAATATTTATACGACTCGTTACGTAAACTCCACTGACATTCAACTTGAAACTGTACGTTCCATTTTTTTCCCCTCTATTTTCTCTTTATTGGAAAACAACAAACAGTTAATTCCGCATTGGTTCACTTCCATTTCGTATGCAAGCGTTTTACGTAACACAAGAACTGTTATTGGTAATTATTCAACAGCTTCAAGAAAAAGAGGTGTTGCGTAATTGTTGCCAGCGAGAGTTACTTTTTGTGCCCTTCTTCCAGATTGAAACGCTTTAATTTAATGCATATTTCTTTGGAAAACACTATTATATAATGCAGGAAGTTTAGTTTAATAAAACTGATTATAATATCAATATTTTTTCTTTAACTTTCAAATTGAAAAGTGGAGTAGGACGTTATTATTTTTTTTAAATAATTTTTGCGTGCACTGGAATATTTTTACTCAAAACTAAAACTAGTTCAGTTTGGAACCATATGTTACAAGATATTAACTGTGACCCGGAATAAGTAAGTAGCGTAAGCCGTTTGTACATGAAACAGCAAGATAAGCCTTATTGAACAAACAAACTATGTGGGTCGATATTAATGCTGGTGCTAATACCGAAAAAAAAGCAAAATGTTAATCGAATTTCCATCAAACCACTTTGCGAATCAAGTAACTGCACTTTAATTAAAATTGAAATAAATGTATTGAGAATGTATTTCATATTTATATTTGAAAATAACAATAAATTTTAGCTGTTTATGTAATTATTATATTTTATTTAACAAAAAAGGATATTTAGGGGACACCCGGGTTTGAACCGGGGACCTCTCGATCTGCAGTCGAATGCTCTACCACTGAGCTATATCCCCAGATGAAATTTTGATTCTGAGGTCGAAACAAGTTCAAGTTTAATGATTAATTATCATTGTAATTAACTTTATAATAAATATTGAAAAGATAAATAATTTTAAATCGTTCAAACAACTAAATGTATGGATAGTTTTGTTTAAAATCTACTTTTTTAACTTTTCCAACAGCCTCCCTGATACTAATTTGATAAAAAAATAATTATCTTAATTAATTATTATCAGGGAGTGTCCCCTTAAATGGCTATTTGTTTCTTATTATTGTAAAAGGTTATTTCAGTTTTATTTTAGTTAGGCTGAAAAACTTAGGTAGATAACCTTTTGGTCGTAATATGTAGCTAATAATGATTAGACCATAATTATTCATTCTGCAGAACATGAAAATGTTTATACATTTCACTTAATTTATCTCTTACTTCTTTAGAAACATTTCAAATCAAAATTAAGAGTTTATTAATTTGATTTACTATATTTTCTTCAATTTTTCTTAATCATTCTAGAACGTCACAAATCGGAGTAATTTAATTAATAATTTTATTAATTTGATTAGTTTAGATCAAATTAATACGCATTTTAAGCTACAATTTTCTCTAATTAGAAAAGTCTGTAATTTATGTTAATTGTCGTTTTGTAATAAATTGTAAAAAGAAGCAGTTATTTTACTAAAGGAAAAAGTGTGTGTTGGAAAGCAATTTACATGTAAAACTAGTAGAAATTTGAAGTGCGTAGTAGTGTTTGTAGTTTATAACAATCTTTTTTTTTGTATGCATTCGTGTCAATTATAAGCAGGTCAGGTAGTCGCACATCATTTTTGTACTTCGCAAATCGTAATGTAAATGAAGGCGAAATGGAAACAGCAACGCTCGTAGATTAACGGAAAACTATGTATCTGACAAAAAATAGACGCATCAACTTTCCTACAACCGAATACAACTACATGGGGTTTTAATTTATGTTGTGAAGAAGCGAATTCTTGTAATGACTAAAATTCATTACACCGTTGTGTTTTTGAAAAGTTGCTTTTCAAAGCTTACAAAAACGTTTCTTAAGTTAAGTAAATTAAGTTTAATTACGACTGAATTCAGTCGTGAAAATCGATATAACAATACCAATATATACTTTAAAAAGTAGAATAATTAATCTAATTTATAACTAATTTTGTACATATACTTTTCGAAAAAATAAGATAGTTATTTTAATAATAAATTCGACTTGTTTCATGTTTCAGATATGTTGTAAAAACACTCCTTTTTCAAAGATTTATTAAGTTTTTTTCAGTTAAAGAGTGAATTTCAGTTAATTTTCAGATGAAACAATAATATCAGTACATACGTTTGAATATTTATCTTTAATTTGATACCTCAATAATAAAATTTACGTGCATTCTTTTAAGCACTATTGTTTCGAATATTTAAATATTTTATATCAAGTTTGATAGTGAATTATGACAAAATGTCAAATAATGCAGAAATTCTAGTACTTACGTTTTAAAGATAGATTTAGCTTTAATTTGGTTGCTTAATAATGAATTTGATACTGCTGATTTATTCGTATCAATCAATTGCAAGTTTTTGAATTGTTATAGTAATCTTGTACTATAAATTGGTTCTATAAAGATACGTTCATGTTTCGAGATTAGATTGATACACGCTACATAATTGTATGGTGTTTCTTGATATGGGTTGTATAAAAAATAATAATAAAACGGTATCGCTTCGCATATTCCTGTTAACCTTTGTGCTCAGTTTTCGCCGTTTCAGCGCTTAGAAAGTCCTCGAATTTCCCTTCTCGAATACAACGAACGGCAGAAATATAAAAGGCACGACGATGTCTTACGTAAGTTTGGCATTTCAGAACGTGTGTTTCGTTCGCGCGGCGAAGAGAGAAAGAAGTATACTCGTGCAATTGTGCAAAGCGGCAAATAAAAGGAGACGAAGAAGTTGAAACCGTGTCGCCGCGTTCGAGTTATTTTTTTTTCTTTTATTTTCGATAATTTTAGATAGTTTAGATAGTCATAGCGCACATTTTACCAATTAAACCTGGAAAGTATTGAAATGATCATCGGATTCGTTCGTTAATTAGCCAATTAATTAACGCTTCTTCCCGGCGTTTGTGTTTGCTGCAGAGTGAAAAAAATGAATGATTTGGCTTCAATTTCTATCCTTTCCTTAAGCCAAACACTCTAATTAGATATCATACGGTCGTAAGTACACATGCTTATGCGCTTAATTACTAATAATAAATACTAGTTTCTCGTTTCAATTATTATTTCCAGACGTTTACGCCGATAATTTTATTCGCGGTCTTGTTCCATTTCGTGAGCAATAAATCTTATTATTGAAAGTTACTAAGTTCGATTGTCGAAGAAACGATTTGTGTTGAACGCATTCCGTCGCGTTTATCAGCTTAAGAAATGTGTATCTTCAACGGCGCTTTATTCAATCTCTTTGACCCTTTACAAGAGTTAATCAGTGAACTACAGATATTTAAGTGAATCAATCTTGAGAACTCTCAAGTTACGCAAGTGAGAGGAAAAAAGATATCAAATGATATGCAATGTCAACAAATGAAACTAGCGTAAAATTGTGTGTTTCGAAAGAATCGGCGTGAAATAGAGCGGGCAGATCAATTTTCTGAAGTCTACGGAGAAACGGCGAGGTTCTCGGTTCCGAACAAAAGGCAATTTTCGTGTGGAATTGCCGCTGCAGTTCGCTTGAGACTGCTCATTTATCGTCGGATTCCTCCATCGTTGACTCTTCCACATACAAATAAAAAACGGGATATACGAAACATGTGTGAGTGTGAGCTGCATAAACAATCGCCATGTGGGAAAACGAAACGCTCCTTCGGTTCGTCCTCCTCTTCATCATCATCAACATCGTCCTTTTTCTTCTTGCGCAACGCTTTCGTTCCTCCTCTTTCTTTTGCCCCGTTCCGAGAATCCAGACGTCTACTTTGTAATTCAATCGCTTCGAGAATACCAAATTTCTTAGCGCCTCTTTAGTCTCAGCTACATAACTACAAAAACAAAACAAAAAATATATACACACCACCCAGACGCCAGACATTCTCGTTTCTGGCAATTTATATTCCAAACGTTTGCTTCATCACATATATTTTAATATTTAGTGAAATACACACTTGATTGTTCAACTGCAATTTCATTAATTTGCTTCGCCCACGACGTGATTCATCGTTTCATTTAAATTTCTAACGAACGAACGAGCAGTATTTAGAACAGAGCATTATTATTCAATTGCCATGCGATTACGTAATTGTTTTTTCGAACAAATTAATGTGCTTTAAATCCATGTACTAGAATGGATGATGTGTGTAAACAGGAGGTGTATTAAGCAGGCTTTATATGTTGTTTGCTTAATTATGTAATCAGGTGTAACTTTGGGGAAAATATGGGGATATAGCTCAGTGGTAGAGCATTCGACTGCAGATCGAGAGGTCCCCGGTTCAAACCCGGGTGTCCCCTAGAATATACAATATTTTGCATTCGAGGATACTAGGTGAAGTCTAAATCTATAATTACAGTTAGATAATTTAATAATCAAGCAATTGAGCATTGATTTTATTTGCAATTTATAACAGAGCCCCAAAGAATCTGAAATATGTTAGAGTTGTGTTTTTTATAATAACTTGTAATAGGGACTTTTGATAGTAATTCTATGTAACTAGGTGGTATTTTCTAAACTTTCAAGTTTCTTAATACACATG
>JAFMTC010000210.1:388074-407685 GCA_018845635.1 Nicrophorus orbicollis
GGTTTTGCTGAGCCCCGACATTCTCTCTTTTCTCTCTGTTGCAAGCAGCTCTATAGGTGGTACTCCAGCTATTACTTGCACAGCATCTCTGTTTACTAGTGTACTTAGATGTCCAATTCTTACATATTAAATTAAAGAATTGCTGAACTCCAGCAAAACGCTACGTAATTTAGATGTTAGTCATATTAGAAGCATACATATATTTTGTAGATTCTAGATAAATGGGTGTGTCAATCGTTAGGTTTATTTAATAGATGATTTCGATTAAAATATTGTGGATTTAGGGGACACCCGGGTTTGAACCGGGGACCTCTCGATCTGCAGTCGAATGCTCTACCACTGAGCTATATCCCCGCATAACTAAAGATAAATTGAAAGATAAAAGTAAAAAACATGAATTCTATGAGTAATAACACAAATTACCACAGAACAATTGCATCGATTTGTTGTGATGCCCCTTTGTTTCCAGAGCAGACTCGTTATTTTTTCTTCTCATACATAAAACAACGTTGTCTTTGCATGCGGATTTGGAGAGTCTTTGTCTTGTATAGTCTGCATTTTTTCGCATTCAGATGTGGTGTGGTCCTTGGTATCTCTCACATACTGGTTGACCTTAGAGGATCACCGAACCGAATACAGTCTGACACAAACACTGACAAACACACAGAGAGGATATACTGTATAACCATAGTAACTATGACCGTGATCAATCAATTATCCTCCTTTTTTAGCGGCAAAATAAAATGATATAGACTATACAATAGCAAAAACAAAACAAAACCATGTGCACGCTCTTTCCTCTCTCTTGTTACCTTTTACAAACAATATATGCGGACGCTTCCTACCATTTCGCATTTACGCTTCCATTGTCGTAACTGTTCCTTGTTAAAGAGTATATACTTTTAGTATATTATAGTTTCGTCGTTAACAATCGATCTGCCAAGACCACGGTTTCCGGAGAAATTCGTTTACTTATGTTGCGTCACGATTTATTAATGCATTCATCCAAATATTACATAATTATTACAGAAAGCACGTGCAGAATTCTCTTTCGCAAATGCCTTTGGCGAATCCCAAGGTGGTGCAAAGCATGTGACACATGTCGGAAATGTAGCATTCAAACATCGTGGGTATTCCCATTTCTTAAAAATAAATTGATTAATTAAAATTATTTCATTTAAAAATTGGTGAATTACTTACTGTCCTTTTCTTGTCTCTCACTACAACAGTAGAAAACGCACAGTGAAGAAACGATCAAGAACGCGAGATATCTCATCGTGTAAGCAATAATATGTGTTAAAAAGACCTTCGATTCTCTTCTCGTTGCGTCGATTTCTGAGTAAGAGCACCGCATATTTATATGCAGCCGCTAATCTTAACTGCGGCCCGGATAAGCGTAAAACAATGGGGCAACGCTTTAATCGATAATAAAACAAGAAATCATTAACACTTTGAGCAGATTTATGTAGGAGGTAGAAGGCGACGTATTGATAATTTATATGTATAAGTTTTCACTAAGACTGAAGTTGTGAAAAAGCATCAATAAATACAAATATTCATCAATTAATACATTTTCTTCTCAATATTTTTTTATAGACATCGCTAAAACATTCAAAATATTAATGCATTTACATTATTACTTTAAAGCATGATAAATCTGAAATTCATAAACAGTCCTAATTTGTGGATTTTTGTTTGTCTGAAAAATATCAATTGGTTTTCAATGAAAGGTTATTGCAAACGTTTTGCAAAATGTTAAAAGAAAACTGCAATAAACGTTGAATGAGAAAAGTGTTAAACTTTACCTTGAATCGATTGAATACCACGAACGGTTTGGCATTTGCTAAGCTGCAAATTGAACATTCATATTAAGCGTTAATTACATTTTAATATAATAGTCACTAATTATTCTAGTTGAGGAAATTAGGAATATTCAAAAAATAGTTTAATTACTTAATACTTCACATATATTTATAATTTTGATAATTAAAGATACATGATTTTAGATTAGTTATCATTACAATTGCATATATTATTAACGCATTTTCCACTTAAGAAACCCATATTAATGCAACTCTTGTTGCATAAAGGTGAAAAGTCAAAACACAAGCTCCTCCTCTGAAGACCATCTAGAATTTAAAAACGAATCAATTAGTTATGATCAATCCAAAATATAAAATATTTTGAACTAAGAAAAAATAACTACCTGGTTTATCAACTGGAAAAGCAAGAACTGCCACAGAGATGCACAGAGCAACGAGTAGACAGAAAATAAACTTCATTTTTCAAAATTGGAATTATGAATGATGCAAAATCCGAATGTAAGCTACTTTAAATACACAAAATAACGCATTGTTTGTTTTATCAAAATGCGTTTTAACAAATACTAACATAAACATTTTTATCTCAAAAAGTTATTACTGATTCAGAAAGAAAATATTATGTATGGTAAAAGCAATAACTATTCAATAAATTATTTTAGATTAACTCAAAAATATAGATTTTTTATTAAAGGATGAAAGGACTTTTGTTATGGGTTGTTAAAAGAAACAATAAATATATAGAAAAATGTTCACATTATTTTTTTTTATGAAAAACTTTATTACACCGCATTGCAATCGCAGTATCCTTTATTGCAGACTCCTCCACGTTTGAATCCTAAAGCGGTGCATTCTAAATTGCAAGTGTTCGATCCGAACACGCAAAACGTCCTCCTATTAACTGTGGCTTCTGCAAGAAATTTAACATGTAATTATCAAACCAAACGTATTTTCTTTATACATTAATTTGCGTTATTTGCAACTGCTCTCTATGCGGTATTTCAATGAGAGGAGAGTAACTGTTTTGTAGTGCTGTAAGTATAAATCGATTGCAGGTGCGGTTTCAGGAAAAGAGAAACGAGGAAAAAGCGTGCTTTCTTCTAAGGAAAATGTTGCAAAAACTAAATAAACATAAAGTGTTTTACCTTCAATTTCGTCTTGAACCGGTACATCGCTGCTAAAGCTAACTGCGACAAGCGCAAGGAATGTCAAAGCGAATAAGTGCGAAGGGAACCTCATGATCGGACCGTTTCTTTTCTATCTAGATTTCCAGTTCGATAACAGTTCAGTGTTTTATACCCGTTTCTTTAGCTATAAATATCATCGTGTGTGAAATTAACAAAACGATTATAAACATTGTTCCAATGCAATAATACAGTGATAACGATTTTTTACTGTTTGTCGTAATTACACGATTTGTTACACATTTATATGTAATTTGATCGTTGCAGATTTTTTGAATTTGTTTTCTTCTGTAAAAGAATTGCATTAGTTATTTTTCCCATCATAATTTAGTTTAATTACTTTCGAAAGTTTTATTTATTTTTTGTTTTAAAGCTGTACGGGAAGTGGAAAATTATGTAATTGGTATGTAAAATAATAAATGCGTACAGCATTGACCCATTTAGAAATGCAAAAAGCGTATTTGTCATTTCGGTTATTTTTTTTGACTGAAAACGGTAACTATCAAGGCTGAAGCAGTTCATCTCCGACGATTGTCTATAAATTAACAAATTGAACCAGTTTTAGTAGCGAGCCATAATGTACTATGAGCGCAGACTCCAACAGGAATTCAATGAGTATAGTAACAATAGTTTCTGTTTCGTTCGAAAAATTGTTGGAATTTGGAGCATATTCCCAATTAGATAATTAGCTCGACGCCCACGAAATTGCGTACAATTGTTGGGTGTGCTTGGAAAATTATGGAATGAATGTAATTGGCGTGCAGAAATATTAACATTGTCACGGAAGCAATTAAGAGCGTTTTCTCGACGAGTGCGGTTCGGTTTATATACGCTCGACACGAACCGGGACGGAGGAATATCGAAAGATGCAATGAACTTGGAATACGGAATTAAAAAATAAAGAATTTTCTATTTTCCAATTTGGAAATCGAAGTAAAAGCGAGCGCACATGTTCTACCATCAGTTTAACACTTATTTTATTTTGCACTTTACAGGTCAAGATGTTGCAGCAGATTCTACGAGATTTGTACGTAGATCCGGTGATCCTCTCCGGGTTGGACGAGCAGCAGAAGCAGACGCTGTTTTGCAAGATGCGCGAGGAGCAGGTCAGACGTTGGAGGATGTGGGACGAGAAGCAGAGGGACGATGCGCCGAAGATGTCGAGGAAAACCAAGAAAACGGTGTCCTTTATGAAAGCTTCTGATGGGGAGCCTTGGGTTTGGGTGATGGGGGAGCATCAGAATGATAAATCCATAGAGGAAATTCTGAAGGAAGAGGCGATGGAGAAAGCGAGGAAATTAGCGGAGCGAGAGGCCGAGGAGCTCAGGAAGCACGTCGAAGCTGAGCTCAAATACATAGAGATGACGCCCAAAATCGAAGATATGACGCCTCAAATCCAAGAGGACATTTACTGTTCGGTAGATGAGCTGAGGGAGAAGATCAACAAACCGCCGATGATGATCAACAAGAACATCAATAATTACACCTTGACCCATTACCAGAACAAGATGAAGTTCAACGTGATCGATAAGAGGGGCGTTCTGAACGAGTTGAGCAATCAGAAAGTGTCGCAGAAGGTTGCGCTGTGGGAGAAAAGACTGACGGAGGAGAGGACCTGCGAAATCCTGCAGAAGATCAACAGGAAGCGGTTAGAAGCTGCGAAAGAAGCGGAAGAGGCGGAAATCAAGCAGGAGATTCTATGGAAAGAGCAAGGTAATTGTAAACAGTTTAAACCGAAAACTATCAGGTGCATAATCAATAGAAATCTTAGAAAGAAAAGCGAAAGAGGCCGAGCAGCAGATCAGGGAGATCGCGAGGAGAGCTAGGGAAGAGCATCGGTTGACCTCCTGCAAATTAGAATTGGATTCCGCATATAGTTCAGTTGCAACAGGAGTTCCCCCGACACGGCAGGCCGTTTTGGATTGGTACAAGAGTAGCGAAGTTCCCAGAAGGGCAGGACTTGACGTCCAAGGGAACGTCGAATCTTGGTTTCATGGTAAGAATCGATCATAACTAAGAGGTAATGAGCGTTAAGCAATTTCTTCGTTGCAGGATTGATCACAAGGGCAGAGGCTGAAAGATTGTTGATGGAGAAGAGCGATGGCAGTTTCCTGGTGCGACTGTCTGAGAAAGTCTGGGGCTACGCCATCTCTTACAGAGCCACCGACAAGTGCAAGCATTACTTGGTCAATGCAGGACAGAGCTATAGCTTTGCGGGTAGCAATCAGATCGAGCACAAAACTTTAGGTAAATACATACATAAACAGTTTTCCAATCTCACTTTCCACTTTGGTTAACATCAGTTTTCCTGTATAATAACTCTATTAGTTTTGTATTTGCTTGTCAAATATTATCTTTAATATTTTCTAACTTTTTTCATTTATATTTTCAATTTTCTGCTTCAAACATACTCTTCATATTGTGTTTATGAACTTCTACAAGTTCTTTAGATCTTAAACATAATTTGTATTTATGGTAATATGAAAATGTAGAAACAAAAATAATCAGATCGAGAGCATCAAACTTGTGTCCGCCAAACCGAAATCCGTGTCAGTCGGTGGTGCATCCAGCAGCAGAGGAGTAGGCTTCACCGTTGACCAGCTGCTGTCCACTCCATCAGCTCTTAACGCATAACGCGGTGTGACGGGAATCAACCGTTAACTTCTTGTATATATATATAGTGTTGCAACTGGTGCGATTGCAGATATCGCCTCGCCACTTTTTAATTTCATTATTATTATTATTTCTTCGACGCACACCACGGGTGCGATGAACTTTATCCATTAAATTTACACTTGCCATGCAGCAGCGCGCATCATCCGCATCCTCACCCAAATAACCGAAATTCCATCCATCCAATTCAATGCTTTCAAATTCCCGGTGGCTATGGATTCAATTCAATCCATTAACTCATCAAACTAAGAGATACCTCTATTATTACAGTTACAAACATTCCCAACATTTCTTTCTCAGTATACTAAAACTACTCCTCGTAGTGTATATGAGAAAATATGTTATTAAAGTTTTGTTAAGTTACCACTTTCTTCCCTACTCACTACCTCCTCTTCGTTCACTTTAATTTCCTTTAGTCATCAAACGTAATTATGATTTCTGCCAATTAGAGCCGCCTATTCCGAGAACGTCGATATCCATATCGCTCTTCCGTTCATCGAACACGATCTCTTAAGATCGTTAGTAGAAGAAAAATAAAGAGCTATAACCGGAAGACGAATACGAAGCGTACTTAAATTACAGAAAAGAAAGTGCGCACTATCATCATCAATCCATACATAGCCTCGGCTTTCCTCAGCATCGGATCCTTGATTTTGAACTTTTCAATAATAGAAGTTCACACGCAAACAAACAGACAATTAACATAGTAAATGCCATTCAGAGAGGCGCCTCTTCTATTGTAATACTAATTCGTATGTAAACGATCAATTTTCTTCCACGCCATATAATCAGGATCAGGAAAATGCCAGATTAGTTTCTCTTGAAAATCGATTTACGAAGTGGGAAAAACTCCCCGGAGCGTTCTAATCTGGGCTCTCGAAGGTCGTGAAACTTTCCATTTTAAGAGATCAACGCGTGTGTTATTGAGTACTACTCCTCAACCGACTATGGGAATCGCCTCAGATTCGCTTTCGCCAGTTTTTTTTTCGCGCTGTGCAATCAATGGAATTGTAGCAATTATCGCGAACTTTTACCTCACACTCTTCCTTCCCAATTAAATCTTCTCAACGGAAGGAACTAAAAAAAAAAACGTTGCATAATAGTCGTTGCAATATAATATAATTTACTGAGTGTACGGAATTTGTCGAAGCGTTTTTTAATTTCACCTCCTCCGAGGAAATGCGCAAGCATTGTTCCTATATTTTTTTTCTCTATTTCTTTCAACTCCATTGTTTCAAAAGCCGAGGCGATGATGTAATTCCATCAATGCCAAACGAGAATCGGAAGAGAATCGACTTTGTGCTCGAGTAATTAGTGCACTTCAAGTGTAACCGGAAGTCGGCTTAATGCGTTTTTTTTCTATATCGTTCTTTTTTACCAGTTTCACTTTCCCCACAACCACTTAACTTATCTACCGAAACTAAAACCACTTTAGATTAAACGACATTATAAAACCTAGTTTACAAACATTTGATAAAACTTTGCGTTGCAATTGTTTCAGGTGACCTGATAGAATACCACAGAAGCTGCCCGCTCTCGGGTGGAGAGAAGCTGCAGGAAGCTTGTCCGAAAGCTAAAGATGCGAGTCGAGTGTCAGACCTCTTCGCCGATTTGAGGATAAACTGAGTCAAAACCAAAAAAGCCAATAGAAGACAAGAAAAATTATATAATTAATACATGAACAAAGCATACGTTCGTTGCTGTGATCAGTTCGGCGTTTCTAATTCGGAAATATCAATATATTTATTGTTTTCTTAACTTGTAGTAAACCAGTGAAAAAAGATCCGTTTTAAGGAGGCCAAATCTTTTGATCGACGATTTTATTGTTTCATCATCGTTTTTTTTTTCGTATACATTTATATAATAATTATTATCTCGTAGGTATCAGCAAAACAGAAGAGCTCCTCGATTATATTGTATATTGTTTTGTTTCTTTAAGTGATATTTAATTTAGAATCTTTAGTTTAGTTTCTCTATCTCGTTTTTCCTTCTTTTTATATATTAAAATTTAGTTTTTTCTTTCTTTTGATACTGAGGATGATTTGGTGCTGATCGTTATTATTAGTTTTTTTGTACTGTAATATTTTAATGCGTCTATTATAATGATTATGATCACGTTTTCGCTTACGATTCTTTGTAAACGAAAATTTGAGGAAAATATTAAGTTGAAAAATTATGTGAAAATGCTTATTTTTTTACATTTGATTCCAATGCATTCTGATTAAAAACCCTTTAAATATCCCAAGTACCCTACTTTATTTTTTTTTATATGAAAATATCAAAAGATTAATCTCAAATTCCACTTTATATTGAATAGATTGAGCATTAATTTAAGAACAATAGTTAACTGTACTTTTTCTTATAACTCAATCAGTGTTAAGATGTATCAAATTGATTTTATATAACTGTTAGCCTCTAGATCTTCGCAATTCGCTTCATTTCATTGCGAAGAGAAGATGGTTTTTGTGCAACGGAAAGAATTGGACCGTGAAAATTGCGCCAGAAGATCTTTGTATTCGCACTAATCACAATTGTTAAAATCGAATTAACGATTTTATCATCTCGTCTCGTCACAGAACGATGATCTTCAATTCATAATCAATGCATTTGAAAGGAGATACTTCGAAGATACTTTATAGTATTTATTCATAAAAATATCGTTTATATACAATTTGTATAAACTAAAGTTATATAAATATATGGAGGGATCGAAAATAAAGAGAGTAAATATGACACAAAGATGTCCAAATCTACACCAACACCGAGTTTTTTGGTCACCAGCGCGGTCAGTGGATCCTCACTAGAGTCATTTCGGAATTGTACTTCCTTTTCGCCTTTTTATATCTCACTTCCTGAAAAGCAACCTCAATATACATTGTTTATTGTAAACATTTCGACGGGCAAAAGAAATTTATCACGATTTCTTCAACGCAAATACAACATTCTGCATATGTTCCCTTTGCTTTTTTTTTCAACAAATAAACAAAACAAACACTCTACTTCTTGTGGTCGGTCTGGTGGTGGTTGCGTTTGCGGAAATGCTGAATCAGTCACATCATTGGTAAAACTTTCCCGGACTTTTGGGAGGAGGTCGAACCGATCCTCTGCAAACATCAACACAACATATGCACAAACACAGTTTGCAGACTTTGCTTGGATATTTTGAATCATTGTACTCACCGGCGTCACAAGAGGCTGATCCGGGCTGCAATCCAAATTCTGCTTACGCTTCAGCTTTTGAGGACTGCTCGTTGCTAGAAAAATAGGACAACTGCTGATGAACGATTGCAAAGCTAAATACGATTTGGAAAAGTTATTTTTTATTGAAAATGTATAGGAAATTAAGAAAGAGATTATAATTTTAAAATAAACTTAAAAATTACCTCCAGGTAAATCTGGTAACGTAAAATCATCCTTCTTGGGCGGCGTCTTCTTGGTTATCCAGGACGGTTTGTTCAATCCTAAACTTAAGAGCGGCTCAAAATTCAAATTTGAATCACTATTCCGGGCTAATTTCTTCATAAACGATTCCCTGGGCGGCGTGATCAACGGCACCTGATTGAACGTCCCCTTTATAGACGTATTATGTATACTCTGTATAATATTCGGACTCTTCTTGGGCTCCTTAAACGCCAAACTGCCTTGTTGAGATGATGACTTCTCCGTGAATGACTGCAAAGATTGATACTGCGTTTGGTAACCGCTCTCCAAAGTAATCTTGCGCTCAGACGTTGGCCTCAACGAAATCTGCTTCAAATTCTCGATGCTCCTCTCCAAACTATCGACTCGAATAACCGGAGGCTGCTGATTCTGCTTCAAAAAAGTCAATCCCGTTTTCTGAGTGTAAGTCTTCGCGTTGTCGCAGCTAAACTTCCTCTTGGTGCGTCCTTCGACCAAACTCAGTCTCCAACGCGGAACCTCAGCTTGCGAGGAGCGTCTTAATTTCGTCTCGTCCGTTTTATCTGTAGCCATCAGGATTTCCGTCTTGTACTTTCGCAATAGAGGATTCGAGCTGAATTCCGTGGAAACTTTCGAACGAAGCGCGGGTAGGAACCGTTGGGGAAACTTATCGTGCGCGAAGTAGCTGTGTTTCAGGAGCTCTTCGGAAGCAGGCCTCACCTGTGGATCCATTTTCATGCAGGCAATCAAGAAATCCAGGGAGAGAAGCGACCAAGCCGAAAAGTTCTTGTAGAGAATGTTAGCATCATTCGCCGCGGATCGAATCATTCCTCTTAGCTGAGAATTCTTCGACATCAACTGTTGATGTCTTTGGCAAGGTTTACCTGCAATTTAGAAACGTTTCAAAACCAATTTTGTTAAATAATTGTTTTTAATTACCTATGGTTTTTACTATCAAATAGAGCTGATCTATGTCGCTTTCCCCGGGAAATAGAGGATCGCCGGTGAGCATCTCTGAGAAGAGACAACCAATAGCCCAAATATCAACTCCTGCTCCGTACTGCTGCTCGCCGACAAGAAGTTCAGGGGCTCGATACCAGCGAGTTGCAACGTATTCAGTGCAAGGATCACCGGCGCTGCTTACCAATCTTGCAAACCCGAAATCGCACAGCTTCACCACGCCCAAAGAAGACACCAAAACGTTCTCAGGTTTCACATCCCTATGAATAATCTACAAAACAATTTTAATTTATATTTTAAACACGTAATGAACATCACCCTAATGAAATCTCACATTGTTAGCATGAATGTAAGAAATGGCTCGGCACACTTGAAATATCCTCTCACGCGATTTATCTTCACCAAGACCACCGTTCGTCTTTTCCAGCTCATCGAGAACTGTTCCATCCATAAACTCGAACACCAGGTAAAATCGTTTTCTGTGACGGAACACCTCGATCATCGTCACGAGGTTTTCGTGCCGCAATTTCTGCAGGAAATAAACTTTAGAATCTTACAAAAAATGTCATACAGTATGTCGCATACCTTCAGCATCCTTATTTCGCGCAACGCCATTCTCCGCACGCTCGCATCCTCCTCGGTCTCCAAGAATTTCTTCACCGCGACAATCTGATCCGTTTCCCGGTGTCTGCACTTCAGGACGACCCCGTAAGAACCCTCCCCGACCACCGACAGCTGCTCGTAACGTTCCATTTCACTTTGTAGTTTCCCCGAACTTTTCGTATGCCATTTATTTAACCCATCTGCAGAAACACAACCAATTACAATTTACATTCTTTCATTTACAATAGAAATTGATTTTCATATATCTCATATTATTTATTGTTTGTTACAGGAAATTAATTTTAATATCAACTCCTTCACTTATTGAATCTTCGAAAGATTATTGTAAAAAAAAATAATCAATTAACAAATAACCAATACTAAACAGACATTATTAACAGTATTCTATTTTCGAAAAATTGTAACAATGTTTGTTCTTTTTTCTTCCTTATAGTAATTTCCGTTTCAAATTGACCAAGTTTCTCTCAGGAAACAATATAATTTTTCCTCTTTTTCTTCCTTACACAAATTTTAATATAAAGGTGACAAAATTTTCCCAAATAGATAGAAGAAGAAAATATGTGTCATCAATCATTAATATTCAAATAGCATGGTGAACGCACAACAAAAATACATTATTAATAGTCTTCAGAAAAAGGAGAGATATCCTGTAACGAGATTATCGTTCCACACGTCGCATCAATATTAAATTAAACGAACGTCCGACAATGTCAATGGAACGCCACAATTGATTTCCACCAGCTTTTACGTCTGCAGACACGAGACTATATTTGGGTTAATAAGATATTTAATAATTCCCAGCAATATATTTATAGCGCGCTGCACGTCACCGTTTTCAATTTTAGGTCTTGTTTAATACGCATACATTTTATTACCGCATGAAGAATGAAAGCTATAGAAAATATGAAAAATTATTAAATAAAAAGAGAAGAGAAAATCGATGGAGCCGAAGGTTTTATTTACATTTTAATGCACAACAATTTTTAATGATAGCGATGCAATCGGGTGGCACAATTGCATGCGTTTTAGCCCTGAACTTTAACATTTAAACCGGGGAAGTTTCAACCCCCCCGGCAAAGCATTTTATTGCGGCACATGCAAATCACCCTTTAACGAGGCTCCGATTTTGGGAATCGTCCAAGAGATATCCGTATCCCTTTTAGTTGAAAGGATTCAACTTATATTAAAATTCTTGAATTCGATTTGGTCGATCGACAATCGCGTGGTCGCAAAGCCGACGGTTGGTCAGTCCGTCTGGGGAAGGAAAGGAAGGAAACCCTTGAGGTTCAACAACCCCAAAAGGAGAATTACATTATATGCAGAGAAATACATAAGGAGCTCGTTAAAGCCGAGAGCGTACATAAAATTTACGGAAACAATAAGGAACGCCGTTCATAATGATACTTTTATCGATTGACAAAAGGACCCAAAACGAAAACATAGAAATAAAATTCCCTTGCCATTCCAATTCCCACATGATCAATCGCTCTTTACTATTACAGTTCAGTTAATTATGCATGCGACTATTTAATGAAAGAACAAAAACGTTAATATGAAAAAAAATACATAACGAGAAAATCGATTTTTCGAGCAGCGCTGAAAACGAAATTACCGAGTCGAACTGGTTCCGAAATCTGTGATGGATTGCGGTGCTCGAACCAGAGATTAATTACGATTTGGCGTGGCGATTTTATCACCTTCTTGATATACCGAAAAATGCCATTGGAAATAGGTCGCATCCATTTCGAAAACGAGTTTAGCTATTCGGAATTGATCTATGCATGACATTTCATTCCATTTGAAAGTAGTAATTTTTCATGCACATTATTTTAGATTTTCTTTTATCTTTCAAATTCTCTCTTGTAAAGTTACTTTAATTCCGACTGAAAATAGTCTTAGTTATTTCGTCTTTTTTCATGTACGTTATTTTCGTTTTTTATTGAATTGAAGCAAAGTTACTTTAATTTCGAATGAAAATAGTCATTTTTCTAGCACATTACTTTAGTTTTTCTTCCTTTTAAATTGAAGTAATTTGACTTTAATTCCGTTTGAAAATAGACATTTTTGTTTTAGCTTTTGCTGCTTTTGAAATTGAAGTAAAATAAATTTAATTCCGACTGAAAATTGTCATTTTTCATGCACATTTTTGTGTATTTGCTTTATTTGAAATTGAAGTAAAACCAATTTAATTCCGACTTATTATAATCTTTTTTCATACACACTATTTTAGTTTTACTTTGAATTTGAAATAAAATTATTTTAATTCCTACTGAAAATAGTCATTTGTCTTAGACATTATTATTTAATTATTTTTTGTTTGTTTGAAGTAAAGTGACTTTAATTTCATCTGAAAATAGTCATTTTTCATGCACATTATTGAAGTTTTTCTTCCTTTTTGTATAGATCGATTTCGCTTATTTTTCTAATGGGATTTTCGTCCTGCTTTATTTTGTAACAGAAGGTAAATGCTGTTTTGTGCGCTCTCGTGCCGCGGACTGACGTCGATTTGCATCGGTAATACCGTCCTCGAGATAGATGAAATATGTAGTCGAATTATCGAAATTGCCATTGAAAATAAAACCTGAAGGAAAACGCAGTCATATCTTACATTGAATTTATTATATTCATAATATGATCATGTTTTTATTCACTTTGTGTATGTATTTCAATTCTAATTACATTTTGTTGTACCATTTACTCTTTTGTTAATTTAAGACTTTGATCGATCGCCCTCTGGGCGATTTGTAGCTTATAAATATGATTCTATTAGAAAAATTAGTACTTTTTGAATACACCCATACCTCGCTTTACGGCCTAGGTACGTTCCATGAAACTTGGCCGCAAAGCGAAAAGCCGCATAACGAATCAATTATTGCGCTTGCGCAAGATTAGCAATATGTAGATATATCGACATCGAAAAAGTTTTTTTTGCCGTTATAGCCAAACATTTTAAGCCGTAAATTGAAAAACGTGCCTTAATTTATTATAGCGAAATGCCGTATAAAGAGCGGCCGTACAGCGAGTTATGGGTGTATTATGATGAAATATAAATACAAATTAATCAAATTATAAAAGAATTCATAAAAATACTAACAATTTAATTGCTTAAATATAAAATTGTTATTCTTTGTATTTCTTAACAACCATATTTCTTAATTTAAAACTAAATTATAACAAAAATGTTATGATTATTCGAACATATATCAAACTACATAAGACTATTATGATCGATTATTCACAAAATTATACTTCAAATTTTTAACTTATATAAATTAAGACTTCAACAATTTGAAAGTTTGAAGAACCTCTAATAAAATGATTCCTAATTTAGAAACTTTACACGAAACGTTATAAAAATCTGGCACTAAATAGTAACAAGAATCGATCCATTATGCGAACTTTAATAAAATTAGAATTGGCCATAAATTTCCATATTCCTTATAACTGAAACAAGAAGCGAACAATAGAACATATTCGCTTATTTCCATGCCATGCTATTTACGTTACGTGCAATTGCAATCAAGCGAAACGTCGATCATAATAAATAACCTGTTAGCAGCGGCTCATCAAAGTTTGCTTACCAAATCAAAACAAAAAATGTACGGATCCTTTTGGACGCATAAACCGGCTTGACTGTTTACACTTGCATTTGTTTGTTTATTGCAATGCAACGCGATAAAAAAGCTAGCAAAAACCGCCGTCCTTTACGTCGCGAACCCCGCACGCACACTGTCTGCATGGAAACCGGCGTCGCGACGCTATGCAAAAGGCCTCCCCCCCGCGCGACGTTTCGGTTTCGATGACGACGCGTGCAGCCCCGCACACACAAATCAATCTATCAGAATAAACAGAACGAACGGAAAAACGCACGCATTTATTTTGTGAAAAATCAATTCACAATGTAAAACAAGTCATGAATAAATAATCATCATTTCATATATATATATATAAATATTTGTTAACTTCAAATACTCACTATATAAATTTGTCATCTTAACTTTGACCTAGTTTGAATACACAATTTTATTATTACATCTTTAATCTAATAAAAAGGATTTTTCTAATTTCTTGAGAAGTTTTAAATTAAGTAAAGAGTATTATTTATTATTAAAATTCTAGCATTTATTTGTCCTTAGTAAAATATGCTTACATTTATGTATTACTATTCATAACCCACATTATTAAACTTTAAATAATTACAAATAAAATATAATTTTTCAACATAATTTATAAGATTTAAAAATTAGAAAACCTATTGCTTTATATACAACATAAAACACAATTAATTATTGAAAATATATATTTTCATAATTAATAGGTATTAATTAATCCTTTTCTTATCTGTAGTAAATTACTTAAATATAATGAAAGTAATTAACTGCAAATTTAGATAATTTTATAGCTACGATGTATGTTGAGTTACCTATATCAAAACGTACCAGAATAGCAATTAGACGTAAAGTTTAAAATGGATTATTTCAATCTTAAAACTTACTACATCCATCTAAATAGACATATCTGAAGTGATCTAAGATGTATAATTTGTTAACTTAACAACAAATTTCAAATCTGTCAAAATTATTTAAAAAAAAAATCTTAATATAATATACTTCTAGTTTGATTTACTTATGAAATGTCATAAATTCTTACAATTAATTAAAATTAAATAAACTACAGTTTATATTAAATTATAAATGATTAATTTTGTTAAAACTTACATCATTTCAAACCTTGCAATTTATTCACACTTTATATAAATAGTTCAACAACGAAACCAAAGACACGATTACCGATTCTATTATTTTAGTTGAAGAAGTTCTTCTTTAACCTCCGACCTGACGCTATTCCAATCTACTGTCATTTGTGCAACGGCAACGTGAAGCAAAGCGGTTTGATCCAAATAATGAATAAAGAATATTTTGTAAAAAATAAATACTCGAATTCAGCTAATTTTAAGAAACAATATTTTGGTCTGGATTATTTTGTTAAATATGTTGTGGAAAATGGTTTAAAGTGCGAGAAACTAATACAGTCGTAAAATAAATACTCAAATTACTTTTTAATGGCCTTAATTTGGCACAGATCCAAAATAATTTCAGTGATGGAAAGAACGAACAAAACCTGTTTACTTCCACGCTTTTCCGCATTTAGTTATCACTTAATGCTTGTTGATTAAAATTGTAATCATTGTTAAGTAATAAAGTGTGTGCGTTTAAAAATTAATATAAATTATTGTAAACGCGAAAGTTATATGATACACTGAAATCTATACATTTATATATTAAAACTATGGTATGAGAAATCAAATCTCAGAGAGATGTTGTTTGTTTTTATAATTTAAAGTTTCCTTTCGAGCATGTATTTGTATTTGAAGTGCAATAATATTTGAAATGTAAACTAACGTATTGAATGATGACTGATCAAGTTTCTTTATTTGTATTTGAGAAAAGATTGGATTTATAGAAACGAAATGTTGCTTCTTTTTCTTGTCTTAATTGATTCAATTTCGTGGAAAGCGCAAATTCGTGATGATCCGTGCAATTTGTTATATGCGCGTTGCACATAAAATGTACACGCATAAACACCACCAGAAGACCCTGCGTCGATCTACGAAGATACGGCTTTGCAGCAGCATCAGCAGCCGCCTCCCGACTTATTTTAAGACTAAGCGTTCCCCTCTACTACGCGCTCACTAAGTCTAGTTAGTGCGCGTTTTTCCTGCAGTTCCCGTCGGAAATCCATTCGGGATCGCGACAGAAATGGACTAACGATCAAATTGAACAAAAAAACTTACAAACGTGATAATGTAACGCAAAAAAAATCAACATTCAACGAAGAGACAACCGCAATTTGGATTTCCGGGATTCGCTTTGGCTAAGGAGCAAAGTAAGTGCATCGAGCAAGTAAGCGAGATGCATTCCTCTATTTTTAAACTGACTTTTCCATTCATCCATCCTCCTCCTCTTCGTTCGATCCGTGCATCGCATGGACCACGAATTCGGTGTCGACAGAAATAGTTGCGGATATTTTTATGTGCGAGAGAGACGATGAGGATCGCTTTTTCGGAAAAGCCGAGATGCGCGCGGATTTCGGGATCCACGCTGTGAGGTTGCCGTTTTCCTCTATTTATACACGCGCTCTCCTACTACTCCCATCAACATCATCATCAACATCATCATTATAGTCGGATCTGGCCTTCAGGTGATCATCCGAATTTCGCACGTTTCCTCCAACAATAATGCAATCCGCAAAGTGCTTTCTGTAATTTTACACCGTTCTCTTCAAAGCCAAAAATGCTCGTCTAAAAATAAGTTTTTATTAGAAGCGTTTTCTTTTTATTGACCACAGATTGATATTTAAAAAAAAGACAGCTGCTGGACCTTATATTAACGGAACGCGGCTCAACAACCCGAAGTCACATTTCATTTTAACATTATCTTATTAACTTCTTTCCATGACTCCAAACTTTATTGTAATTCATTATTAGAAATTTCAATATTCGTATATAATATTCTATTACACTTAATATACTAATTGATAAAAAGAAATTTACTGCTGTCGACAAAGGGCTAGTATTTAGAAAATACCATGAATTAATAACTACTATTAATATATTATCTTTGAGTAGTCTGCTTATTGATTATCTAAATTTCATTTTTTTATAGAATTGAATGCATATATAAATCAATCGACTATTTACTAATTGATAAATTGTTGCATTATAATGGTGATTAGGTTTATAAATATTTACTAATCTTATCATAATTATAATATGCAGGTATTGTTGAAATAGTCTATTGATTGTGGCAGATATAATTGTATTTTAATAATTTAAGATAATATTTTTTGAAAGGATGGCCCCAACTGCAACGTTAATCACAGCACCGACCAATCTATCGAAAGGCATGCATATGAAGAGGCAGCAGGATTACGGCAACACGTACTACCCACAAAACTGGATGCACTATTTAGCTTTAGAACAAACCAACGAACCTCCGTATCAGGTAGGATGTGAACAACTCTCTACTAAAATATTTAAATACATAGATAATTTCTTGTAAGGCCAAAGTGATTTCACCGTCTTGGAGTCCGTTCTCCGCAGCACCGAGATACGGCGGTTACAACATGTACGGAGCGACCTTCTCCTCATCTCCCGCAATGCAAGCAGTGGATCCCATCTGCGAATTGACCGATCAGCTGTCCGAGCTGGCAGTGGTTGATAGGAGGAACCTGAAACAACCACCTGCAACGTACCTGTGTCATCAATGCTTCCAGAAGGGACACTACATCAAGGATTGTCCGCAGGTACGTTCAGAAATGCTGATACTGCGAGACTCACTCTCGCATCAGCACATCCTTTCGCTTAATCGTTTAATTGTTTGGCTTGGGTAATTGATGATGCGGCCAATTCGACCATGTGAGGTCGGCAATTTAGATTAATTCCTCGGGGCCCGGCGCGAACGCGTAAATAAATAACAAATAATAAAAGCGAGCTTCCGAGAAACCTAAGCGACTAAAGCGAATGCAAACTCAGCTTTTCCAGGCACGTCCGAAGGGCGAAGGAAAGACGCCCTATCAGGGAAGGAAGCGCTGCTTCGGGGAGTACAAGTGTCCCAAGTGCAAGAGGAAGTGGATGTCCGGAAACTCATGGTCAAATATGGGGCAGGAATGCATAAAATGCCATATCAATGTCTACCCGCACAAACAGGTTTGCACTAAACCTAACTCATTCCATCAATTTTCATCTAAATATTAAATATTTTTCAGAGGCCTTCAGAAAAACCCGACGGTTTGGATGTCTCCGATCAATCCAAAGTCCATCCACAACATCTCTGTCAGAAATGCAAAGAATTGGGATACTACTGCAGACGAGTGCAATAGTCTATTTGAAAAGCAAACAATTACTTTTATTATTTACACTCCTCATTTATTTTATATAATTTCTTTCCTTCTGTTTTCTATGATTTTGTACTTAATTTTAGAATATTTTTCTTATGATTTCTTTACGTTTATATATTTCCACAAAAAGAGTAGTTTGGACGGCCTACTATTACCATTATCGTTAAACTTATTACTTATTACTAAGTATTAGGAAAACCACTGCAGGGTCTATTGACTTTCTTGATTTTTTATTATCATTATTATTTCACTAAATAAGAAAAACACTCTGTAGACTTACTTTTAATTCAATATGTAATAATTGTCTGTATAAATTTGAGCTATTTACTAAAGATTACATTGATTACCAAGTTCAATATGTATATACGAAGCAAATGTTTTATCTATATGTAAAAAATGAAAAAAAGTCTATATATTTGTTATTTATCTATCTATTAGTTGTTGTTGATTGATTATAAGAATAATACGAACGTTGTGTAACTTCAATCTTAACCGAAGATTCGGAGATCTTATTTTTCATTTATTATATTCTATTTGCTATTAGTGTTGTCAAATAAAAAATATATATTTCAATATCGTCTTCATCTCCCAACCTTTCCATATGAAAAACTGGTCCCGCTCAAAGTCCTGACATTCGAATTCCCGACAGCCATTATTCCGACTAAATCTAAATCCCTCATCCAATATCCCGACATTCGTTATCGCGAATATCAAAAAAACAACATGATGCAAAAACAAATTACTTACTATCTTAATCAGGATACGACACCAACGGTAAAAAGATTTCAAATGGGAACAATTATAAATCAAAATTCAATATCGTCACCAAATCCGTCACTAGTAAGTGACCCCACCAATATTTATTATGAGTCAAATTATAAATACAATACAATTAATAACTATATAAAATATTACTGCGCCTAACAACTACGCTTACAAAGTTTATAACTCGGGAGGAAAAATTCAACAACAAAACTTGGAGAGCTTTAGAGAACTCCAAACACACAAATTACAATACCATACTTATCTGTTGTGTCCCAGGGATGGAATTC
>JAFMTC010000211.1:11272-24211 GCA_018845635.1 Nicrophorus orbicollis
CCTGCCAGCTTCACGTGAGTCGCATTCGCAAACTATAAAACTCATTCGCTTAATAGACCACCGAAATAGCGTAGAAACCCCGTCTGAATCCGTCGACTGATTCACTTTTAATTTGGGCTCAATTGTTAATGATTTCATTAGCAAATCTCTCTGTCTTCAATTCGAAATCATTTAATAATGAGTAGGGGATGAAATGGTAATGGCGTCTTATAAGATTAATAGACAGCTTAAAGTGAATTTAAAAAATAATAGTCTTCAAACATTTTTAATACTCAGATTTCATTATTCAAAACAAAATAAGATATTTCTCCTTCTAAATATTAGTTATTTGTTAATGAATTAAAAAAATCACGTTCATTAAAACATATGCTAATAATCATTATTCTAATTTCTTTAATTATCTTGAAAATTGAAATTTTTAATTGCAGTAGTTAAATTCTACATGTTTTAAGTACTTATGAGATACTAATGTTTGATACATTAGATACATTATTTTGAATCTTAATAGGCACTGCTTCAGTTTATTTTCTAGGGTATCTTAATTAAAGACTGATTTGATAAATTACGAAATATATTAAAATATATTTTTTTGTCATTTTTTACAATATATTCACCACAATATTGTATAAATCGTATTTCTTTGCATTTGGATTGGATGTACATTTTATGGATCCTAGACTGTGTTTTGCTTGGGAAAGTCATTTACAACTTCCTGAACTGTTTCATTTCAAAAATCCTGGTATTGTCTCCTATTGCTGATGCAGCATCATTCCAGTCACACCACTTTACTTGAATATGTCTTGTTACATCTACTTTTTATTTACTTGCTTAAACAAGTATGTTATCTTTGAACATGTTCTCACTACTTTGTTGTAGGGCTTTCGTTTAATTCAATTACTGCGGTCTCGTCTGCAAATCTTGTCATGTTCATATTATATTTCGTTGTTACATCTGCAGTACATCGAATATATAAAATTGGACCTGGAAAGACCACATGTGGAATTTCCGTTTCAATGGGTTTAGCTTTATATGCATTTTCTCCAATTTGAAGATTTCGTAGAAATTACACAGAAGTTGCATTTTTAGCTTGCAAAGTAAATCTTTGGTATGCTTTATCAAGAAATATTAATTAGCAGTATATATTCTCTTTTAGATTCTAGTCGAAGGTATCCACTAATCAATTAACCTGTTAAATCATGACATATTCTCATCAAAATTAACTCTGGTGTCTCTTTAGAAAAAGTTGGTAAATTATTTTAAGGTTTTCTTGGTTTTAAAATCATTATTATTCGTTACATTGTGATGAGTGAACTGTCTTAAGAATAGCGTTGACTATTAATGTTAGGAAAATTATATATTTACTCTGTATTATTTGAGTATCTTTCCACGTATCTGATCGTATCCTGGTAATTTATTTAGTTTAATGTGAGTATTCATGGATGTAACAATTTCTGCTAGTGTTAATGCTTTATCCGGATGGATCATATAGTGCCGTAACAATGGTATGAAGAACCTGTGACAAGTATCTAACTTTCACCTACAAGTAACTCAATAATGACATTAAAATAGTACAAGTTCATTTTTTTTAAATACTATATGTTTTGCGCCTCAAACCCAGTGGTGGGCGCTTCTTTTAATGACTAAGTTTTTATTTTGTATTATTCCTCTTTTAGAATTTGCATCATATATGATTTTGTTAGTCATCTCCTATTTTATATTTTCTTATGCGAAAAAATCCTTTTCGCTGCTTATTTTTAGCATTCCAATATATAAATCATTTAATTACGATTTATCTGTATTACAAATTAATTAGTAGCAAATACAATGTGTAATATGTTTAATACATAATTAATATCATAGTATTTTCACACAAAATTGAATAATGTATGAAAAAATAATTTGGTCAGCAGTTATAAATTTCTTAACTAATATAATTTTTTTTTAATAATAATGAATTACAACTTTTCCTTTTAATATTATGCTTATATTATTTATTAATTGTTAATAAATTATATTATTAAATTATAAATTTAGATCCTAAAACGATTTATCTATTTATAATGAAAATATGTCAATAACATTTGTATCTTTATTAGTAATTTCCATTTTGATAATTTAATTGATTAATTTACAAACGTGTTTATGTAGTTTCTTTGTTATATCTGATTAGTGAAAGTCAGTAACTGAGTAAATATTCACTTAAAGTTCCTTTAACACGATAAAAACAACAACGTGGTTTCCAACATTTCGCGTTCGCCATATGTCTTATACATTACTGTAATTATATATCATTGTCTTCGGATAAATATTACCTGTTAATTGAATAAGCGCTAATGATTAGTTAACACTGTAAAAATGTTTAAGTTACAATTATATTTTCACTTTGCGCAATTACCGGAGCAGAATGGTAGACCGATTCGTGAGAGTAATTGCAGCTCTCTCGGTGTGGTTTTCAATTAATCACCGATATATAATATCGATATACACGTTCGATTCTTTCGTTTCTCGCAGCTCGCCGCGTTTTGGTATTTAATTAGATCGATCAATCAGATCAGAAAGTTGTCAACGGCATGCAAGACCGGCCTTTCTGTTCACCAGCCCCGTTAATGATAATACAGGCATTTGACCGCATATATTAATTACACACGTTTAGCAGATTGTTATGTACGCCATTCTTTTTATCCTCGTTCTTCGGCTATCACCCGACGCCAAATTAAAATAACTTCGGGTTATAATTGGAATAGTTCCATGCGATTAATCCGTGGTCTGCGACTCCATGGAAATTAATTCACTAATAGTATGAATACCAGTCGGAGGGATATGTTTGATATCCGCTCCAGATAACGAAAAATTTCATGCTATTTAAACACAAGATTTGCTGCCTTCGTAAATCATTTAGCAATCATTATTCATACTTTGCGTATTATCCTCGCCGCCTGTTCTAGCATCGGCTGTATATCAACTGTGTGTTTTAACAAGCAATTAAAATGGAAGCCTCGTTTGATTTCATTTGTAACGTCTTTAAATTAAATGAATGTATCTGATTCGTTGTCTTAATTGACTTTGTCATATTGTTCTTGGTTGATAACGATTTAATTATTAAAGATCTAATTTAGTATATTCTGATTATTTAATGATGTAGATATTGTACTTTCTCTGGATTATAATACCAAATTTGAAAAAATGATTTGTTTTGTATTGAATTTTGTTTCTTGATTATTACATATGTAATATAAAAAATATATATTGTCAGATGTATTACCTTTTCGGTTCTTTTATGATTGTAATTGAGAAAGTGATTGGTATTGTTTTTCGGTGTATTTTACATGATTTTTTATGAAAATTAACTCGTCAAGAAGTTCGTAGGATGATATAGTTGTATCAGATATCAGAATTCACCATTTTCCATGTGCAGTGAACGAAAAACGAGCGCTTTTGGAGCTGTTCAAGAAAAATAAACTTTTTCATGCGGTATGAATAATGAATAAAACTGGATGCACCACTAGACTACTAGACGTAAAGCTGGTGAGGTTTTGGGGATGCGCACGGAATTTTGTTCATTGATTACCTTGAGAAAGGAAACATTATCAATAGCAAATATTATATGACGTTATTGGTTCGTTTGATGGAAAAACGACCAGTTATCCTACGAACTTATTAAGTGAGAGGTTATATATGAAACATCAATAAAAGTGATCAAATTAATTAAAGTTTGATAAATGAGCTTTCCTTAGAATATACATATATTATATAATTTTCCTGCATTTAAGAATCAAAATTGAGCAAATGATTTGTGTTAATATAACAGATAACATGAAACAGACAAACTTTCTAAAAAACATACTGTTTCGTCTGTTTTCTTGTAGTAGTTCCGACTAAAACTAAAACATGTTCACATTTCCTTGGTAACATCATACGACACAAATATCTAACTTACCTATTTTTAGACTTTTAAATAATAAGTTTGTCTATAATTAACTATGTACTATGACTTTACGGTTTTCCTGTAATTAAATGTCAAAGTTGACAATTTAGTGCCTTCACAATCATTTTTCTCGGTAACTGCACATAAAACAAACACTAGTAAACACTTTTCATCGTTTTACTTGACAATCACACATAAGTGAACATTCTAATAAACGATAAATAAAGAGCCTTCCAACCAACCAACCAATAGATGTATGTCCATTTCAGTTTTCCTATAATTATATATGAAACCCAAAAATGTAGTATTTTCACCTTTTTTCACTTTATTAAACGATAAATAAATATATAGTTCAAATTCAAATTTATTGCTATTAAGGTTTACCTTTAATTAAGCACCACATTTGATTAGTTTTTAAAGCCCTTAAAGTTGTATGTCTTCACAATTCATTAATTATTACTAATTATATTTATGTAAATAAGCTTTATAATTATTCTACACCCTATTTTATGTGATTTGGGTGTGATTGAGTTTCAAAAATATTTTTTTAACACCTCAATTGTTCAAATTGTGAAATTGTGTTTGCAATTTCATATTTTCTGTGAGGTACAAAAAAAATCAGTTAACTTGGCGGAAAGACTTACGTCAACAGGCTTTTGGTCACATTGTTAACATTGTTAACAGTTAACATTGTAAAAAAGTAAATGCCTTTTAAAGTTAGCAAAGTAAATAATATACTTTATTTCTACTTCGTTTTCATAGATATAAATAACAGTATGGAATTCACCCATACCTCTCTATACCTCAATTAAAGTGCGTTTTCGATTTACGGCCTAAAATGTTTCACTATAACAGCAAAAAAACTTTTTTCGATGTTGATATATCCACATGTTGCCAGTCTTGCGCAAGCGCCATAATTGATTCCTTATACGGCTTTTCGCTTTGCAGCCAGTTTTGTAGAACGTATCTAGGACGTAAAGCGAGGTGTGGGTGTACTATGGTTCCTTGGTAAAGAAAATGCAAAGCTATTTTTAGAATAAAGAAACATTTCACTAAATAAACAAAGTGAAATTTAAAAAAAAAATATAAATCTAAAAGTGCTATTTTACAAGCAAACTCTCTTCTAATCAAGAATTGTCTACACCATTTTCCTTGTCTTCATTTCTAACAAAATTTTAGACAAAATGTAGGAAGTTGACACGATAGTAAATAGATTACATTTTTGAGCTACCCGAGTTTCTTTAATTTTTTGTGGTGCAAAATTAAAGAAACTGGCTTTAACATCTACTACTAATATATGTTACCATTTATTTGGCAATTGATCGAAATAGTAATTTCAAATAGTATTTGAAGTTTCTTGCTGGTGGTAGTCGGTTAATTAGTAAGTAAGTACATTTTGAAATGCTTAAAATTGTGAACTTTATTAGATCGAATTTTCGATATCATAATCAATTAATTTCGCATTAAATATATACGAATGTTTTCCTGAAAATATTGCAATTGTTAAAACAAAAACTTTATATTTTATAAAACATTTCCTTCGAGCATGTTAATGAGATTTTATCATTGAAAGCGGTTTCGTTAAAAAAAAATTGTTTATTCGCTCATGTTCATGCATTTAAATAATGCTATAACTGTAACAACTGGTATAACCACGCAAGGAACAGTTGGAACTTCAATTTTTACATCGTTATCACAAACGTGACTTTTAGCGAAACGTGAGAACCACTTCTAAACAGACGTAAATAGTTGTTGAAAAAAAAAGCGAACTTTAATTTAATTATCTTTGTAATTATTTATATAAAGTTAGTAATTATAATTATTGGTATAAATAAAAATAAACAAAATATATTATTGGACTATAGGTAGGACTTATTTATATAAAATCTTTATTTGAATCAACTTCATTGAAATCATAATAAATATGTATTTTATATGCGTTTATATTACATCATATTATTAAAGATGAAATATTTGCATTAAAATAATACTTATAAATGACTTCAATATTCAAATCGGTATGAATAGACCTTTGGAATGTTGATACGTACGTCCGTGTGCAATTTATTAGTATATTATTTGCAGGAAAGAATTCTCGCTCGACTGCAGAATTCCTCGCGGATTTGCATATCCCGACGTCACCGAGGAGCAAGATCTCTGCTCTTCTCTCCTCTTACTCTTCTTCATCTTGCGTTGTTGAGTCAGCTGATCCTTTCTTGACCTTAGTCACCACTTGCACACGGAGACACATTTGCAGGTACGCGCGCGTGTTTACACTTGCACCGTCCACCAATTAGACCTTAATTAAGCACACACACTCACACCCTGGAATCGGAATCGCTTTTGATCTTATCCCACGGGACAGTTTCAATTACATAATCAGGTGTACGACATTGTCCCGTCGACCGTATGCAATTTATTGCGCGCGGGGCGCAGCGTTGCTCTTCGGAATGGTGGTGATCGTGGAAGTAGAACTGGATGGAGTCTGGATATCTTCCGCCAAATTTGGTGAAACAGATGGTGCCATTGAAGCATGTCGTACATAGCTTATAGGCTTTATATAATTTACCAATATCGTACCATCTGCCATTTGGTTTGTATGTCAATTGAATAGGTTAACTTACTGGTTGCTCGTGAAATTTCTCTTCGCCGCAAACCGAATAGAAATTTCTCACGTTTCATTATGTTATTTTATAAAGAAAATTAATCAATTAATAAAAAAGATGAATATTCATTTCTAAAGAAGATTTACAATTGTTGGTTCATACTTACTAAATCGTAAATTATAACTTAGTACATATTTGTAGGTCAAATTTCCAATTATTTCTTTCAAACAACGATTTTCATTTCTTTAACACAAAACACACAAACCAATTCTAACACTGTTTGTATACGGAGCTACTTTGAAACTGTATAAAATAAAGCACACAAAAATATTATTAATTATTATTTATAAAAAACGGTGATTTAAGTATAAATAATCATTATTTTGTTTACTAATAATAATTAACAGAATGTATTGTATTCTTAGGCCATTGACCGCATTCTTTCTATCGATTATTTTCTTCAATTAAAATTTAGTTTCGAAATTTTCAAACCTGGTTTATAGTAAATCCGGACAATATAGGTATTTTTGTACTATGTAACCTTTGATTTAGTCTCGCGATTTGCGTCTTTTTCGTGTAATTATTTTTACAAATTCTACCCCAAAATTAGAATCAATGTATATTTGTCTTAAATTTTAAAAAATGTATATTTTTTGATAATATTACTTAAAATTACTATACTTCTAATCTAGCATATTAATATTTCTTTCCTGTAACATTATTGGGTAGATAAACATGTTTTTTTAACTTCAAGAGGCTTTTTTCTATAATATTAAGGCTCTCATTTCCTAAATAACATAAAAAATGTAGCTACAAAAATTAATTTCATCAACAAAAAATATATTCGCATTTGAACAAACAATATCTTAAAAATTGGTCTTTTCTTCAAATACAGTAACTAACTTAAATTTAAAGCCGATATTTAAGATATCAATTTTAAGCTGATGTATTTTTTCGTAGGCGTTTTGTAACGCGTCGAGTGCAAGTCATATAGATGCATCATCATCGTCAATGAATGATGGTGAATCATGATACCGTACAGGTTTTCGTTAGGTGAGATTGAAAAATAATAATAACAAAGATTTTGTATTCGACCTAGAAATCTTGTGACATCTAAATCTGGGAGTGAGGTGAAAACGACGGGCCAATCGCATTACATGCTTAAATCTCATAATTTATGAGCAATAAATGTTTCGGGACCGAGAATGTTTTTAGAGGACAACTCACCGTATGGAATAAATTAATTTCTTGGATGGAGGAATTATTTTTTCGTTTTATTCGTTTTCGGTCAATTATAAAGTGCTTAATTAAATTTTTACTTGCATCATTTCGTTTATGATATTTTTTTTTGGTACAGGCAAGTATTTTAATTAATATTTAATTGTGCTGCAGCCAGCCCACTCTCGTTAGACACGACTCTCGAGACGAATACATCTTTGTTATTTCCATGTACACGTTAAATTTATGTTTTATGTTAATAAGAGCTATAATTTTACTAAAGAGTATCTGTATTGATAGTTGTTACTAGTTTTTATTTCTATTTGAACATTGGTTTAATGTTTGCTGCATTCTTGTTCTTTTTTTAATAATAAATCAAATTATTCAAATAGGGGTTAAAAAACTTCAACTCTTGAGCAACGTGCAGTTTTTTTGGGGTCCGCAGTTCATCAATCTAGTTATTTTATGCACATACCATGCTTCGATCCCGATCAAAATCCCGAAAATCAAATTCCCGACAATCCCGACAATTCCCGACACCAATTCCCGACTGAATTTCCGACTATCAAAATACCGACATTTTTAATCTCGAATGTATCGAATTCTCGACATCCGTAATGTTGACTGTATCGAATTTCCGAATATTATATTTTGGGTCGAAGTTATGCAATGTTTGTAAATAACGACAACACTGTACGACGCATACTGTTTAAGTTAGCTGTTCACAATTCGATACAGTCAGGATTATGGATGGAGGGAATTTGAATGTCGGGAATGTCAGTTTCGGTATCTCTATATATACCCACTTTGCTTAACTTTTTAAGTTGTCATACGTCCTATCGTTATTTTTCTTAATCTAAGATTAATAATAAACAAACTTTTATGTAAATAACATTTTGTTGGGCGGAAACACCTCAGGTCAAATGTGAGAGTGTAAGTACGTTTGTATTATTATTGTTGTTTGAACATTTTTGTTTTTTTCTATATGCTATTAGTGAACATATTGAAATCGAGTTATTTTAAAATTTTATTAAAAAACACATATATCGGTCTGCCAACCAAACGTCTGCAAACAACACTCTCAACACTTTCGCGAAAGATCAAATGTTCGAAAACCGAACACCTTAACAACCGAATGACGTTATTGGAAGAAAACGCTTAAGCTTTTTCTTAATTTGATGATCAGTTAACGAACAATTCGGAAAGCGAACATATCTGTGAGCGATTTAGTTTAATTTTTCGTTTGAAAATTAAGATATTTTAACTATATCATATTTAGATATTAATTGTGCTTCTCCATAATTACTCAATATAAATATTTTTACTGGATAAAATTTATTTTCGAGTAATTAAATATTATCCTTATATGGAGCACATTACTTTGTCATTGAAACCGCATGTTTCTTGGTGATCCTGTAAGAGGTTTGTCGCTGCAAAAATAAACCATTAACGATAGAGTTACGTGAAGGATCTTTGCAGAGGTAGAGATAACGCGAAGTAAAGTTAAAAGTCTAGCTGAAGTTCTCTCTTCTTTTTTTTCGTCTGTTTTCTTGCTTACTTCTTCTTGTTCTTATTTGACTCTCTTCTTCGGCTTCTATAAAATGTCGCGCGATGTTGTCAATGTTGGTTCGGTGGTTGGTGAAGAAGAAGAGAGATAACGAAGGAAAGAGAAAGAGTGAGGAGAGGAGCAATGGGCAGGTGAACTTATCGTGAACGGTCCCGTCGGTCAACCGGTTTACTTACATCCCAGTCCCGTAAAACAAATAGCTGCATACGCACTCTCCATTGCCCAGACACACTCGCACTCGGTCTCATCCACGTAAGATGTTTCGGTTGTTTCTTCACTTCCGCATTGGTAACAACACTTTATTTTCGGTTTGTTGTGTATGCGCAAGTTCGCTCGTTATAACGGGCAGGCCGACATTTGCAATGCAGATTTATTACATATCATCTCGCCCGATCTAAAGGAAAACAAACTCTTCCTTTCTTCGGCGTTATTGATGACCTCCGACCATATCGGTAGCTGTTCTGTGGCTCATTGTCATTAAGGACTTTTCCGGTCGATTTCCAGGACCACCGCCTCCGCAACCTCATCCACCTTCATTCTCATCATCGTGTTTCTCATCTTTGATCATTGCTACCCTTTTGATTCACGATCATTCTCATTCTCCTTCAGACTTCAATCCTCTTCATATCTGTCTTATACATTCTGATTCATTTTCCTTTATATTTACCTTTTTCTTCTTCATACTCCTCCTTGATCTGCTTCACATACATTGTTATCACTTTTTTATTCATCTTCATTCAGTTCATACTGATCCTCATTCTACTTCATACTCATCATTCTTCTTGATTTCTTGTATATTCATGAATAATGATTCACATTCATGTTTGTCTTCATTTTCCTTCATTCTTAAACTAATTCTCATATATACCAGGTCATTTTCTTTCATACTCATCCTTGATTTCCTTCACATACATTTTTATCACTTTTTTATCCATCTTTATTCAGTTCATACTAATCCTCATCCTACTTCATACTCATCATTCTTCTTGATTTCTTGTATATTCACCATTATTCACTTTCATGTTTGTCCTCATTTTCCTTCATTCTTAAACTCATTCTGCTTCATACTCATACATACCTGGTACTCCTTCATAAGCATCTTTGTTCTTATATTCAACCATATTATATTGTCCTCAATCTCCATCATTCATCTTCATTCTCTGCGCATTTCCTCATTCTGATTTGTCATTCTCCATCATCATCATCGACTTCATTCTTATTATTTCTTGTCATCTTCATTTTCTAAATTTTCATCAAATTTATTCTTTGTTTTAATTGTCCTTCACTTTCTTTAGCCTTTCCTTCATCGAAACTATCTTCTTATTCTTCTGCAATTTTTCATTGCCCTTCTCCGTCCTCATCCTCCTTCATCTACTTCCTATTCTATCATATCATCATTTCTTTCTGATTTTATTTTATTCTCAACTCCGTCATTCTCCTAAATGTTTCCTTGAGAGTCATCTCTCCTTATTTATATCTATCCTGGTATTCTATAATCTTTATATTTCTCCTCTTTCGTCATCTCTACCCTCATCCTTGTCGTCGTCCTTCAAGCAAATATGGCTTCCTTTAGCGTCTCGTTAATTGGTTCCTTGAAAACCACACAACAATTTATATCCCTCTACATTATAAAACGATCCATTATGCATACAATGTTATTTTGTGCAATTTTCTAACGAGCTTGTAAAAGGAATTCATTCCACTTAGTCCGCTGCCATTGCTACCTTTTTCTCGCCTTTCCAATGCGATTCAATTATGCTAGCTGGAAAAAGCGAGGTTTCGAAATAAAG
The DNA here is from genome assembly GCA_018845635.1 of Nicrophorus orbicollis. Classification (NCBI taxonomy): domain Eukaryota; kingdom Metazoa; phylum Arthropoda; class Insecta; order Coleoptera; family Silphidae; genus Nicrophorus; species Nicrophorus orbicollis. Next base: position 22,379 of record JAFMTC010000211.1, read on the forward strand.
AAAACCAGCATTGCCATATTAGAATACCTCTATTTTTTCCTACCTAATTGAATACGTTAAATGCATAGACGACGGAAAGAAAAAATAGTGAAACATTGTGCAACGGGAAGATGTAACGCGTCGCCTTTCATTTGCGGCCGAGGAATGTTTAATGCATCCGTCCTCAAATTATTCATTAAAATATGTACATGCATATTGTCAATTAAAATAATTGTGTTATGTATATTTATAGTTATGTGTAATATAATATTTGTATTTTCTGTTTCGTTTAATCACATGTATTTCAAACAAATTATACTTGTTTCAATTTATATAACTAACTAAACAAAAATGTAAAAGATATTATTTTTAACAATTTGTAGCATAAATCGGTAATTAAGTAAATTATGGAAAAGAATGCAAAAATTACTTAACATATTCCGCACTGTAAAAGTAAATAGATTCATTATAATCTGATAAAATCTGCAATTTTCATTTTATTATATGTTATATATAATTGATATATATATATTTATTATTTTTGCTGGCAAAACTTCTTTCTATAGAAATATTGCCATTGAAATAATGAAATTATATCAGGCCAAATGTACAATTTTTGTTTTTTAGCTTGTAAGTTTATTTGCAGTTTTGAAAATTAGTGTCACCAATCAAATATCGAACTTTTTCTGCACAAAACTATAAATATTTTATAAATCACGTGAAAAAAAAATCATTGTATACATTGTACATTATAAATAGTATAAAATAATAAAAAATCTAATAGGAGTAATTATTAGAAATTACCGGATACCGAAAATGTCGTAATAACTTATATAATAATAGCCGGTTATTATTAATACGAACCAGATTTTAAAATAATAGCATTTGTTGCAACAACTACAAAAATATGACGAAATAAATAAAATAAAACAAACATTTTATTTGTTATTGCTGCAAAGGTCTATGGATTACAGGTCTTTCTGTTATAACCAGATTTATTATACCAGAAATATACTATTGTGAATCGTCTTTTTGATGAAATTCAACTGTTTACTCATTATTCATATCACTATCTTTATTTACATCAATACATACATTTATTAAATTAAATTTTTTGCTCATTACAATACCTGTCTCGATTTTCATCTTAATTATGAATTAGTGTTATTATTTATTTATTTATCTTATTTACATCTACATATTTATATATACATTATTAACAGTTCATGATCCTCTGCTGCAGTCTATAGGTATTCCATAGGCTGGTATTGCAAGTGAGCTTCTTCTGTTTATAAATTTGTTTTATTTTATTTCATTCTTGTCTTTTTTATTTCTCTTAATAATGAAAGATTGGGAACTAATAACTAAGTATGGATTCCAAAATAATAATATTTATTGCTATAACAACTAGAATAAAATTACAAACTAAAAGTAATGGAAATGCAGAGAATAGAAAAAGAATATAATTGCTGCTATTGCTGCAAAGGGCAAAATGAAATTTAGTGGGGTTTTCTTAATTTAAATTCCCCCTAAACTATTTGGAAATATCGCTTTTGATATATTTTATTTTTCAATCTGTAGATGTAAACATACAGTTCCAATGGAAATTATATGATTTTTTGTGATGGTCATAATAATTCTTACAAATTATGTTTTGGTTGACGTGTAATAGACATTGGTATATCAATGTGTTGTGATTTCACTAGTTCCTTCTTTTTGTACCTGCTGCTATCCTTAACTCTAATTTTACATCCTTCAATTGGGTACTGGTCCTTAAATAGAACTTAACTTGGTTGGGATTTTTTTTTTGGTCTTTTTGCAACGATATTTGCAATCTATCCAAACCGGACATTC
>JAFMTC010000211.1:26437-39513 GCA_018845635.1 Nicrophorus orbicollis
AAATGTGACAATCAGCCCCGAATATATTTATTTAATACTCAGGCAAGATGAGGTTGAGGTAATCATGTTATTATCAAATTATGCACTTTCATAAAGTTTGTTTTCAGTCATCCGATTACAAACTTTAATAAGACACCTTGTCTCTCCGATCTCCGTTCGCAATTTTTCTCCTTATCCTCTCATTGTGCTTAACCGAAAATCTCATCACCTCTTAAGTATAATAGGATCCGGGGGACGTTATCCCATTTTAAAAGTTTCCCGCGTCGTCCTTCATCTTTTTTTTCTTCATCTTCCCCCCGGATTACGCAATCTTCCGCTTGGCCCATCCTCCCCCTTAGCACGCTAACACACACACACTGAAGAATACTTCTGCAAGTTCCTCCCGCGAACATCCATATTGCATCCGAACAGTTTCTCCTCTCCCCAGGCCTCGAAAGTAATCCCAGTTTTCTAATAATCCCGAATGGAGTTTTAAACTGAGCCAGCCATTATAGCCTTATCTCGCCAGCTTCTTTCTTTCGGCGATTCATGCACGCCTTCAACCGCCAAACGGATGCTCAACCCCAAGGACCAATTCAGCCCAGAAGATTACCTTCGGTTTTTCTTCCTTTCTTTACTCGATCCCTACCAAAGCTTTAAAATACATCTCTCATATTTCAAATAGCCACTGATTCGTATAAAATATACAGCTCACTTCAGTAATCCTATACATTGCTACGATATATATTTTTTATATAGGATGATTTATTTCACTTTCGTATTTGCTTTGATTTCGTAGGGTTATAAACTAGTAGCCCACTAGGAAATATTTTACACTGTCCTCGAATAAATGTATGTATTTGTTACGTTGAATATCACTTGAAAAAATCTAAATTTGAGAATTTTAAAATTGGTATTGAAAAAATACATTATAGAAGAACAATTTATATAACTTGACGTATTTTGCTTAATTTCGCAAAAACGTAAAAATGAAAATACAGAATTGTGACAAAACAGAGCATATTGTTTATATCTTTTGTTGTGGTTGATCATTTTTAATATAATTTTTATTATGATCATTGACCATCCGACAGAAGGCTTACCTGGAAAGACCACATTCAGGCTAAGAGGGAACAATTAGATATATAAAGTTTAGAAAACTCTATTGGTTATTAATACAAAAGTCGGAATTATCCGTGCAGAATAAACTATTAATATACAAGGTAATCTTAAAACCAGTATGGACATTTGATATCCAATTATGGGGTGTAGCCAGCAAATCGAACATACACATTATCCAGAGATAATCAAAAATACCTAAGAAGTATCATCAGGGCACCGTGGTTCATCTCAAATAGGCAAATACATGAAAATCTCCATATACATTTTATTCAGGATACAATACCGATGTTCAGTATCATATACACAAACAGACTTGAATTACATAATAATGTTCTGACTATTGACTTACTTGATAACAGCAAAACAACAAATAGACTTAAGCCTTATAAACTACTAGATTTTAGTAGCTCATTTAATGTTTAATGTTTATATTCACAATAATGATAAACATCCACTGGGAAAGTTTATTTGATAAATGTCACCCGCTACCAAATTGACTTAATGTTCAACTTGAATAGATTGTAAATAAACTTACTGACACAAAAACTTACTGATAAAAGAAAAGTTTATTGACCATTATCATACTGTCTTTTGTACCTGTTTTCTGATGTTTTTTTAAGTTGTCTATTCTGTTTCACCTGTTTTCAGGGATCCCCGTTATAATCACACATATATATTTTACAATGTTTTTAAATTCTAATCTTGCAAATACACATATGTTTTAATGCAACATAACGCATTAAAACTTAAAACAACATTATTTCCGCAAATACATGAAAACCCCATTAATCCAACTGTACCCGCGGATTATAGGTTCCGCTATTGACTAAATACACTTATCCTGATAAATGGGTTAACCATGGAAAGTGTAATAAATAATTTTAACTAGTATACATGAAGTGGATTAAAGTGATATAGACCTTGCGGAATAGCACTTATAAATCAAACTACAACTGCCCATAATGACATAGTATACTAACTTTCAAATTTTAACTAGCGGAAGACAATTGTAAGCAAAATATTTTTAATAAAAACATACTTTCAAAGAAAAAAACGCTAAACAAATATTGGTAATAAGGTCTATAACAGTAGTTTTCTACTTATTGAATGTAAGTAAAGTAAGTATTTTATTGTCAATGATGTTAAATATTTTTCAAAGCAATAAATTGGCGGGACTATGTAACTATTTTATAATGAATCACTATTTTTTGGTATGATTTCATAAATACATATTTTTTTAAATTATTTGTGTATTGCATAACTGTTTATATAAATTATGTAAGGTCAAATTTTGTATTGAAAATATTATTATTATTAATTATTTTATTGAAACAGAGAAAAAATTAATACAACATTCATATATAATTATAAGAAAAAATAAAACACAATTAATACAACTGCTGCAAAAGGCCATAGACCATAGGTCTTTCTGCCCTGAAAATAGTATTTTTACTAAATTATTGCGCTTGCGTAAGAATGGCAACATGTAGATATAACGACATCGAAAAAAAGTTTTTTTGCCGTTATAGCGGCATTTTAGACCGTAAATCGAAAACATGTCTTAATAGAAGAGGGCCGTTATAGCGAAATGTAGTATAAAAAGCGGCCGTATAGCGAGGTATGGGTATATTATAGTACTTTATTAAATAATGAAGTAAAACTGAACAATTTGAGACTGAGAATTTCAGGATTTACGAAGTGTTCCGTTGAAGGAAAAGTTTGTGAAATCCTGCTTTGTAACAAAATTGGTCAATTTCAAGCAATTTCATTTAAATTTTCATTAAAGAAGAAATTTAACGTTCTACAAACATTTATTAAAATAAGGCAAGAATGTGTACTACGAGAAGAAAATAGTATCAAAAAAGAAAATTACGACATTGATTGAATTCAGAACAGGATGGAAGACTTTGGATTTTCATTTCATTTACGAGCTCCAATCTAATCCTACTGTTTTACCTCAGAAAGCAAAGTTCTACTTAACAAAGTAATTTTGTGCAATACACTAATTGAAGAATTATTGAATTTATTGAATTATTACTTTTATTATTACTATTCGATCGTCAACAATAAAAAATACTAAATAAACAAAAAGATTAACAATTGGATGCTAAATTGAATTTTGTAAGTATTAACATTTTGTTTTCATTGGAATAATAATGGAACAGCAGTAATTTAAATGAGATATTTCTAAACGGAAGAAAACATGACCGAATTTCGTAAAGATAAAAATAACATCCAATGAATACAATGTGAGCAATTGTAGGAACAACTGTTTGCTTAACCAAGATTCGTAACAATATACGTTCCTAAAAACTTTAAGCCAATTAATAATAGATGTACCAAGCCACCTACTTGTGTAAATACCTTTGGCCATTTAGTGTATTTGGAATAACGATGGGAGGCATTAGAATATCTGGCGCCCACACTTTCAAATACTCTCTTCTCCTTCGTCGTAAAGAATAAACAAAACAAAATGAAACTCCAAAAATATAAATAAACTAAAATTGAGCCTATGAGAGGAGATGCAAGACAATGGCCAATAAAACTCCAGTTGGAAATCCACCGGAGGGCTTCAACGAAGCGCCTCTCACTCATTGTTACTATTTACCTAAGCACTTTGTATCGAACGGATTTCGTGCAAAGTAATTGAGTTACGAAAAAGAAACAGGAATGATGATAGAACAATGGGCAATCTCGACGACTGGAGAAAGTCGTCGGAAATAAATGAACGAAATGTAGAGTGTGAGAGAGAGAGAGAGAGAGGGTGGGTCGCAGATTTCGTGAATGAAGGGGATGAGATTGAGACGCAATAAAGGAAGGGTAGGTATTTTGTTGTTGTTCTGAATGCTCCACGCGACGATTGAAACACGCCAACGCCACCTGAGACCACACATACACTTTAAAAATCCAATCTTCCACAACAATTCCAACCGAAATTGCCATTACGTCCAATTAATGGCCTCCATCAAACATTCCCTCGCGAATTATTTGAAGAATTTCGGTCGGTTTTAATTGGCGACAATTGCAATTACGGCCCAATCCGTCCAGAGAACCGTAAATTTATGCACGGATAACTCGCCGGATAAAAGATGCTGCCATTAACGTGCCATTAATGAAAAATATCCTGGGAATGAACGATCGACGAATTCAACTGAGAAATGAAACGCGAAATGGATTATAGAGATAGAGAGGGAGAGAAGTACTTTCAGCAAAAGAGCTTATAAATCAAAATTAAGTGAGCTTAATCTTAACAAGTATGTAATTCGGATTAGCCTGTCTCGACTGGGCACTCGGTATCTAATCAATCTCAATGCATTTTAATTTCTCAATTATTTTTAATTAACTTTCACTTCGATTCAAAACAACGGTCTCAAAATACATTTCAATATCTTAATTAAGTGCAAACATGCAAAATTAATTCAGCATCATTTGTTACTATGCAAATGCACTCTGCAAAAAGGACGAAATTAATAGATACTCTTATTTCTACTTATACGTTTTATTTACCTTATAAAAGCTACCTGCTGTTGTTTCATATAATAAACGTGAAGGGAATACAATGGACCGTAGAAAAATCCGCTTTCAATTGAGCAGATCTGATCCAATTTCACGTGAGTATGGAAGTGTCTCCGTTCTCTCAATCTTGACCCGCTTCTTCCATTTATTGTAAATGGACTAATTTAAATGAAATTGACTGGAACGGATCTGAACTGAAGGCGACACAATAGGCGATAATTCTGTTTAAATTGTCCTGAAAACAACATCCTTAGTTTCACTGTGAACATTAACAAACAATCGTCAGATCTTACTTACCATAGTTACATTATTTTTATGATATTCAAATATAATTTTTAAAAAAATATAAATTAATTGTATTCATAATTGAAAAGACTATTAATTGCAGTTATATCGTCCTGTTAAGACTAATTTAAAATATAAATTAATAATGTTTGAAAAAAAAAAGTTGGTACAATATTTTTTATGATACACACACATCGTTTTTTTTTATGAATAATTTGACGTACGCGGTCAAAATTGAAACTGCTGATATATCGTTTTAGTAGCTCTACAAGTAAGTCTACAGGTAAGTCTTAATCAATAGCTCGAAGCTTCAATATGAATTATCTCTTTGGAAAGTACTAAGAACTAAGATTGTTGATGAATGAATTGATCAAATAATAATTTGATGAACTGCAGAAATACAAAAACTCGATGTAAAAGTAATAAATATAAACAAAGAAAATATAAATAAAATATAATATTAATGCTGCAAAGATGAGGAAACCTGCCAAGAAAATATTTATCTAATATATTCTCAATAAAATTTAGGTTCCATAAAAGTATTGAAGGATTCCTTAAGTAATTCGCGTTTGAATACATTATTTTGGTATGTATTTACGTCTTCCATAAAAATGTAATCTTTAATTTGTGTTGGGGTTCCTTGAAGAACATTACACATTAGAAAAATTCCAAAGAAAGTTTGAAATCTATATAAAACTTTATGTTTTCAGTAACTGAGGTATGTTTTCAATGTAAATGTTTTTCAATTTTGTTTTGATAATATTTAAAAAAAGGATTATAAATAATATTTTGCCAATTTGCTAAAATTGAAATGTTGCTTGAAACATATATATAATTTTATAGTGTATTTTCTTTCTCGCATTTTTTATATTTCGGGAAAAGGTATATAAGAATTCCCCATTCATTAAAATAATCAAACCTACCTTTCAAAATACTCATAATATATAAAGGTGACTGAATTTACCTAACTGAATTATGCTTTAGGATATGAAAAATAAATATTAGATTTAAAAATCTGTATTTTTTGTTGAAATTGTGTATTAATGAATATAGTAATTAAAGTTGATTTTCGATTTATTAAGCCATAAATTGAGCTGTTGTAATAGATTTTTTTGTATTCATTCCACATTTTTTTGTATTTTTCTAATGGATAAACTGCTCTTAAATAATTCTGATGTTTTTTTTATTTGTATTGTCGATGTTAGAGGTAAGCATGAAAATAAAACTTATATAATGAAAATTGGTATCTACAGTTATTTTACAACTATTCTATGAGTATTCTAATGTGAAATACAGCATCATTATACAAATAAAAATAATTACAAATGAATACATATATTCAGGATGGTGAAAATGTGTATAATCTACCGAGACATCAGAAAAGTAATCTCTAAAGTAGTAATTACGGACCGAGCAATTACACATTCAAATATGCATAATTTCCTTTCGATTGGCAAATGGATGCGAGGAATCTTAATTCTACTTTGCTTGTCACCGCGTAAACAACAAGCAAATGCTTTCCTCTTCGTACCTTGTTGAGCTGGCCATGAGGATACGGGTAATTCTCACGGTGCATTAATATGTTTCATTCGGTATTCTCAAAATCTGAAACGAATGTTGTGGGGTGGAGACGGGAGGAAGACAGAAGTAGCTTGTAATCCGCATCCTGCCAAAGTAATCCTCGGCCGAGAAGAGGAGAAGAGACAAGTTCACCTCAAAGTTGGATCTGCGCTCGCCATCCCGTACGTTTCCTACAGTGCATAAATCCTCTTAGTCGTCTGCGGCCGAGATTAACGCGAAGAAGAACTAGTCGAAAAATAAAAGGAAGGAAAGGATATGAAACAAAAACGAGAAGATTAAAAGTAATTATCTCGTTAACCCTGAACGCGGCGCAAATCCCGATGCACGCACCACGAATACTTACCTACCTACGTGTATATTCGTCCAATTCCATGCACATTCAAGAGGTGTGTGTGTTTGTGTGCAAGAGGAGGAAGTTGAAAGGACGAAGAAGGATGGCGATGCCTTTATCCTTTTACGCATCGATGGCCCCACCCGAAATGGATATTAATCCGGACCGATCGAGACTTTATTGCTCCTTTTCCTTTAATTAACTTAATTAAAACTCTTAAATCACCGGCAATGCGAAATGAATTACGGAGAGCAAAAATTGCCGTAATCATAGTGATCATAATAATAATAACAACAACAACAAAATAATGAGGAGAAGTTTGAAAATAAAATGAAACGAATCCCTTCTGTAATTGCGAGAAGCAATTAGACCTTCAACGATTTCACGTTTGGCGGTGCATGAAAAGCTGGAGAAAACGTTTGTATGCTCGTTAAGTATTGGTTTTGGATTACTGACTTGCGGATGAACAAACCATTTCACTTGCAATAGCTTTTTCTTACTCTTCCTTTCGCTATACGGAAATTTAATACCGTAACGTAAAACCTAATGAACATTAGAACACTTCAACTGCCCGAGCCTCATAGTCCATCCAAAAACAGGAAATCAATGGGATAATCGTATTTGTGCAGCATCAGCGGCGACACAGCTAAATTATATAATAAATTACCATCTTTAATTGCATATAAGGTTACGAAGAATCTAGTTCTTGTAATGTTGAAATGAAAATGCTGTCATGTTAACATTGCCGGTTTTGGAAATAGGAATGTTTCAAGTTAAAGGCTATTGATAGAAATCATTTAGTTAATTACATATAATATCTATCATTGATGATAAGTGCATGACATTCATTATAAATATTGATCGATTAATCACGTATTTCATACAATTTCCTTCATGATAAGTACCGAGAAAAAAAAATGATGAAAAGTAGAAAAATCTATTAGCAAATTATATTTCCTCATCTGAAATTTAAATATATACAATCATACATTAATTCTTCACTGAAATCGTTTTTACCACTGAAAACTAAAGCGAAGTTAAAAAGATATAAAGAATAATGTTTTCTTCATAAGCTTATTTCTCATTGAAAGATAAGTTTTATTAAATACACAGTAAACTTTCATGTAAAGTTAAACTACATTTATAATCCAAGTCTAATGATTATTTGTACAACTTTTCTTTTTCATGTAATTTTGATCTTTTAATACGAACTATTTTTCTTCGTAAATTGGAATTATTTTCAATAGAAATAATAATTTAGATCCAATGTATTTTAAACACCATTACTTGTTGACGTGTTATAGCAGGATTTTATAAATCTTCCATTAAATAAAACCATAAAATGATGATTTTCCTGGAATCCTCATTTCTTTTAAAGGAAGATGACAAATCTTCAAACTTATCATTATTTTTCTTCTAAGAATTAATTTTCAATCATATTTTCATAATCATATTCAAAGATAACTTTTACCGAGATATGGTATTTATATACTAAATTTATAGATAGATTTTAAACTAACACTTTTCACGAAGTATCGGTCACTGATTGAAGTATTTTAGCATTGCAGGTATACTTTTTTATAATGTTTATCTATTATTAGCATGATAATATGTATGAAGGCATCTACTAATTAAATAAATACTTTTTATATATTGTTATTGTTTAATAATAAATCTACGACAGAAAGTCGTATTTTATTTGATTTTTTGTATTTATTTTTGTTATTCTATTTAGTTTTTTTGGAATTTTTGTAACAATTATTATTATTTTACTAAATTTAGTTTTTATTTGATTTTACTATAAAACCTATAGTTATTAAAATATTATAAGATCAGAAATAGTGTAATAAATTATTATTCATAATTTTGTTAAGATGTTGCTTTTTAATAAATGATGTTGATTGATTATATTGATAGCAGATTGGAATTGCAAATTGATTGCTTTTGTAAATAGTATATCTTATTGGTCGCAATTGATAAGTTATTTTCAATCAAGTTAACAAATAACTTCCTCCAACGTTTTGTGCCTTCATTAATAAATCGATAATAGTTGTATATTTTAATAGTTAATTAGTTTGTTATAAGATCGCTCCACCAGTAAAATGGTATAACAAATTATTATTGGGTATCGTGTATGTGGGAAATTTATGTAGGAGAATTCGATTTTTGCCCACTTCTTGTGAGAGATTTTCTTAATTAATGCCGCGCGGCTCTAGCAATGGTAGAGAAAAGACGATGGTAAGAGGACAAACTCGACCTGCGATGCGGATGCTAGAAAGGAAGAGCTGCTGCTGGTTCTTAGCGTGTGTAGAGCTCATAAATATTCAGCGAAAACGAGAGGAGATGAAGAAAGAGACGATGCTGGAGAAGAGAGGAAAGAGCATCTTCGTGGTTCTTCACTTTATGCCCATAACTAACTGACGTCGATAAATAAAAGTGTGCACGTATTAATCCGGCGCACGGGGGCGAACAGAGCAACCCAGCAGATCCCATTCGTCTGGATAAAGAGGCCATGCAAGTGCAAATAAAAGAGGGACACGCATATGCATTTAGCAAAAGTGGAAACATTAAAATGCATTATTTGCTCCAAAGACTTACATAAACCCGTTCCACGCATTCGACGATTTCGTTTTGAAAATTTCTGAAATGGCAGTGGAACAAACATAAAGTAAGATTGTGGCAAAAAGAAAAACGACAACTTCTCACGTTTGCCTGCATTCTGCTAATTACGAACTCAATGGAGACTAAAATACTAGTAAATCATTAAAAGGTCTCAGTTGATTATATTCGTAGAAATCTTTTGTAACAAACGAACAAACTAGAATCTCAAATTACCGGAAAAGTAACAAGATTGACCAAAAGCGGTTATTAAAAAAAATCTATTAATTGTTATTTAATTGAACACCCATATTTAATTTATATTGAAACAGCCTCAATTTTACGTTTTTTCTAAATGGTTTCTAAATAACGATTTTCTTCTAGTAACACTGAAAAGATTACATAAAACTAAGAAAAAGTTAATTATTAATAAAAATTACAGTGGTGTGAAAAACCGGTTTTACGTTTTAATTGACAACGTGTTCGTCGGTTTAACTCTAAATCTATGATGAAAACACGCGCAATCGGTTTCAGTTAAAAACCAATGAAAATTAATACATTCCAAATACTTATATCTTATCCATGTTTTGTTGCATAGACACTACGTTATAAGCCTAATTATCTGTCAGGTGTATACCAACTACAAACGTTTCACGATTTATTATATTTGTAGATGTTAGTTATAAATTACGGTTAAAATAAAATGACAAATTATACAATGTATTTACGTTAAGATTTATTTTTGTCACAAGATGCAGCAATGTAATAGGAAATTCTGATACTAAATTCCAACAAATCTTCAATATTCAGTTTCTAACTGTTTTGTACTTTTACGTAACTTCTTGTTCTTCCAGGTAGACAGTGCATGGCGTGGGCGCGAGAGGCCGGTAATTGAGAGAAAAGAATAATCACCGTTCAGATAGAATTTTCTGTTTATCAAAAGCTAATTTGCTTATCCTTAAGTCAGTTATATATGCATTGGTTTTTAATTATATAATTAATGGCCTTTGCATAATTGATGTTTCATTTCAGTAGTGGACGCACCAAAATTATATTTAAATACTGTAATTATAAATGAATTCTTCATTTATCAATGTTTTAATTTATTACAAAAGAATTAGAATTAAAAGAGGATTATTTTTAATTATATTCTGACAATTTTAGAACTTTTTTTTCCATACAAAACAATATATAGAATTATTTTATAGTGAAATCATTAATTAACTATAAATAATATGAAAATTAATGAAAATACGTTTTATAAAAGAATTACTACGTATTAGATCTGAAAGATTATTATTATTAATTTGTAATTATTTCGAGACGGTTCAGAATGCATTAATGAAGGAATGCTTGTAAATGTCAGTTTGTGCGTTCAGCCTTACGTAATTGAAACGGACTGCAGGTAACCCAAGATTATCCGTACGAACTATACGGAATTTTACGCCTCAATCAATAGATATTACAAACTATACCATATCACGTCACGTTAGAATGAAGCATACATTCTTAACCCAGAAGATTAATAAAGTAATTACAAACATATTTAGCATTTTTTAAGTATTTATAAACGTGAATTTTCTTGATTTTCGATTTTATATAAAGACTCCCACATTTTGGTTGTTTTTTGTATAATTAAATGATAATGAATATAATTAAACAGTCCTTAAATCATGTTGAATTATTGTATGTTTTTCTCTGTATTTACATTTTAGCATTGAAACTTCTGATAACTATAGACAAATGTACATGCCGTATAAAATTGCTTCGGGGTGTGGATGCGGCCCGCGTGCCACCAGACTGAGAACATTGCAGATACATTCATGTGTTGAGTTGTAGCCTGTCCCAATTATTTGGGATGATCCGGATTTTGTTTAAGAAATGATCTTTCATGACTTTCGTAATAATATTTTAATGATTGTTTAGTATTCCTTATAGAAATATACAAACAATATTTACATCAGTTCCGTTCCATAGTTTCTTGGTAAGTATTTTTTAAAGTTAAATTCTAAGATTGATATGGTTTGTGAGAAGAAATTAGCATGTTCTTATCAAGTAATGCGTAAAATTACGTTTCTTGTATCTAAATTGCAATATCTTTTTTTTGTTTAAATGAATTTTTAAACTTGTTATAAAAATATATATTTGATTTAATATCTTCATTATAATTTCAATGAATAAATAAACATAAAAATTATGCAATAACATTTTATATGATTATTATAGTGTGCAGTCACCATCTACTTTAATAATTGCTTCCCATTTGCTTAGAATGCACGGTCAACAAGTTGTGGCTATTGGAGGCTCCAAGTTAACCAAATTGGCAAAAACTTTGTTCACCTGTCAATTTTTCAATGATGGTTTGACGTGATAGTCTGTATGCGCTTCTGTAGGAGAATTTGGCGGATTTGGAAGCAGTTCCCAGTCGTTATTGTGGCAATACATTAGAAAACATAACGCTCAACATGAGACGTCATGTAATACGATATTGTTCTTTTTGCAGCAAATCAGTAAAATTGAGATACGATCTGCTTTATTGTCATAGGAGAATTAATAAGGGACCTATCCAGTCACTTTCCATAACTTTCATAGCATTTTAAGACGACGAACGATGGTTGATTTGTTAATATTGAAGTCTTCGACTAGCTTTGAAGTTTTTAAAATTTCGTCGTCTTCCATAGCTGTTATAAGTAACTGGTTAACGAAATGTGATGGTTGACTTCTTCCTGGCTTATGTTTCAAGCTTGAAATGAAACGGGCAAACCTTTCCCTGCGTCGATTTTAGCTGATTGTTCCTTCGCCAACTAGTTTGTTGAGATCGCGAAATGACTACGTCGCTTTCCATCATTTTTCGAAGTGTTAAAGCATAATATGACGAATATGAGTATGATTATAGACATGCATTTTAATAACCTTAATATAAAATAATATTTTTATGTACAAAAAAGTAAACAAAACAGCAAAAACGCCTAATTATGCACCAACCCAATATTCGTATTCTATATCATTCATAGTATTAATCTTGTCTTCTTTTATATATCATTTAAGTACGTGACTAGAGCTTCCTTTGTCGGTAAACGGTTAACCTATTACCTGTATATTTTAAGAATAATACCGGTAATTTGTAATTTGTATCAAAATAAGTAAAAACCAAATTAAATTTTGACCATTTAACAGTAAAACCCAAGTGGAATATTCGAACATTCGCACAAATCTATTTTTGTAATGTATATAGAAAGTAATAAACAAATACTTAACAAGTAATGTAATTAAATTATGTGAAGAAGCGTATTTTTCATTAGGTGAATAATAATGTCAGTACAAAATGAACGTTGATCAAAAGCAGGTAATTATTTCAATAAAAAGTATCTATTGGTATAACTACATTCGAGCAATAACATTGTACATTTAGAAAATACCACTTTCTTTTATGAAGTCTGCGAAGAACGGTACTAGTCATTATAAGAATCTCGCAAATCTTCCTCGCGACGATCATTTCTTCGCTTTTTCCTCCATCTGCGCTCTTACTGGTATCCTTGAAATTCTTTATCGGCAAATTGTAATCATCCAGCTATGTAGGAGAGAATGCCTGTTACGGAGTGAGAGTGTGCGCATGTAAACACGTACGAATAATTTCGATACGCGGAATTGGAAGTTCGGAATG